>CAUYON010074385.1:0-19840 GCA_963573935.1 Arctocebus calabarensis | reverse complement strand
AAAAAAAACAAAAAAAAAAAAAAAAAAAAAAGAAAGTGTTGGTTCCACCAAAACCCTCGCACCCAGATTTGCCTGCAAACAAAAGCAGAACATTTGATAAAAACTTTAAACAAGTGGGATTAAGATACTGAAGTGTTTCTTCAAAGCATTGTAACAGGCAACAAAGCATGGCTTTAGACCAGTATAATCCTTAAGACAAAGCACAATCAAAGCAATGGCTACCAAGGGTCGAAGTGGTCAAACTGATGTAAAAATGGGCCAGTTCAGAGAAAAGGTCATAGCAACAGTTTGGGGCACGGGGGATACTCAAGGCATTTTGCTTGTTGACGTTCTGGAGGGCCAAGGAATGATAACCTTTACCTATTGTGAAAGTGTTTTGAGGAAGTTAGCCAAAGCTTTAGTAGAAGAATGCCCAGGAAAGCTTCACCAGAGAGTCCTTCACCACAACAATGCTCCTGATCATTCCTCTCACCCAACAAGACCAACTTTTCAGGAGTTTCAATGGGAAATCATTAGGCATTCACCTCACAGTCCTGATTTGGCTCCTTCAGACATCTTTTGATTTCCTAATCTTAAAAAGACCTTAAAAGGCACCCATTTTTCTGCAGTTAACTGCATTGATATGGTTAAGTTCCCAGGACCCTCAGTTCTTTAGGGTTGGACTAGATGGCTGGTATCATCACTTACAAAATTGTCTCCAACCTGATGGAGCTTTTGCTGAGAAATAAAGTTTACGTTTTTTATTTTTATCTTTTATCTTCACTTTTCCACAAACTTTTAAAAGTTCCATTGTATATGTTTAGGGATGCACACCTGCCAGCTAGCTGTTTCCAGTACAATTCTCTTGCCCTTGGCATCTCTCACCTGAGCTCAGGTAGCACTTTAATGGAACAAAACTGGCCTCACAGGTTATTCCAGCCCCAGCTGAAAGCAGAGATCATCCCAGCAGCCAATGGGAAAGCCCTGGTTGGGGTGGAAGAGGTGGAGA
This sequence comes from Arctocebus calabarensis, assembly GCA_963573935.1. Lineage (NCBI taxonomy): Eukaryota > Metazoa > Chordata > Mammalia > Primates > Lorisidae > Arctocebus > Arctocebus calabarensis. The sequence continues at coordinate 18,852 of CAUYON010074385.1, read as the reverse complement.
AATTGAGAAAAGACAGCTCAGAGACCCAAGGGAGTGTATGGATGGAAATGTGGCTTTGGAAACTGCAAAAAAACTATGCAGGGCAGGATTACCTTTCAATTGGTAGGGCAATACCCTGACCTTGCCCTTAACATAGGATGGGCAGAAGAAGTCATTCAGGACTAACAAAGGCCTTGAGTTGGCTGGCCATGAGGCACTCAGAAGGATGCCAGCTTCAGGTTTTACTTGGGGCTCAGGCCTTCTGCTCCCATCAAGTCTCCTTAGTCTCTTAAATGCCACCTGAACCTTCCTGGAGGGTCTCAACACAAGTTGAGTCAGGGAGTTGGGCTTCCACACACCAGAGGGTTCAAACACCTGGGCCAGGACCAAGCCCTGAACAGACCCCAGCCTAAAACTGGAATGAGGTTCCAACTTGTGCCTGTGACCTCAGAGAAACCCATGACTCTAAGGCAGACTGAGTCATGACCCTAATGCTAGAATAGCCCTAAACGTTGGCCTCACACTAAGCCCTGGCTCCTCCCACAGCTGAATCCTGACTTGACTCTGGCTCTAGCCGGAGCTCTGACCACATGGACCCCTGATCCAGATGCAGACTAAGCCTTGTTCAAACTTCATCCTAAGTCCTAACTGCAGACTGCGCCCTCATACTAAGTCCTGACCCCAGATGGAGAATTCCTGATACTGATTGAACTCTGATTCCAAGATAAGTACTAACCCCAAACAAAGGCCTGATGCAAGACAGCTCTTACTCCATGCTGATCCCTGATCCAGCCTCATACTAAGCCATGACCTCAGTCGGACCCCCGCTAAATCTACCTCTCTGCCTTGGCTTTGGATCTCCCACCTACATCTGAACTGCTCACATTGGGGCCCACATGACCCAAATCACTAGGTAAAGACAACCTGTCCTTCTGAATCAAGTGTCTGAGCTTCCCTTCCTTTCCTTTTGAGGTGCTTAGGCAGAATACTTGAGAAGTTTGGTGCACCCTGATCTTTTAGCTGTCATGCTGTAGGAATCTACATTCATAGCCCACATTTCAAGGAGCATCTGACCAGGTCCCCTCCTCCATCACATGGGTTCACTTCTCCTAAGCTTTGCCACAAGTGACAGGAATTCTGTAAGCACCTAGAGGTGCCTGGAACAGGAGGCCACCTGCTATTTCTGTGTAAGGACACTCCTTCCAGCAGGGAGGCTCTGTGTATCAGCCAAAGGGATCTCCCCTTGTGGTGGCTCCAGATACCTTGTCCTTCTAGCAAATGCCAGCTGCTTGTGTTCCTCAAGTTCAGCTATGACAGGCTCAGTTTCCAAGGAAGATGATTCTGAGATGGGTTTAGGGTACAGGTGCTTATTAAGGGGTGGCCTGGAGGGGAGTAAGGGATTACAGGGGTGGGCAGAGGTAGGAATCAAACCACATAGGACCAGGAACAGCTTCCTCGGACCCCCAGACAGTTCTGTAGCTAGAATGGTCTGTCCAGTTGTCCTGGTTAGGCAGAGATGGCAGGGGTTTTCTAAGCCTACATCTGTCAGTGATTTGCCTGGGAAGGGGCATGATTGTGGGTGAGATGGCTCTCTTGACTGCCATCTGCACTTGGTACTCCCAGCAGTCAGGGAGACAGCTCTCCATTGAAGAGGGTTTGAGTCATGTGTCTCTGTGTCCCTGCCTTGCATTCTGTCTAATTCAGAGGACAGAAGATGACAGGACAGGTTCCACAGGGCCCATTTCTCTAGCCAGTAGAGACAGGTGTTCAATCACGACATTGTAAATGGAACGAAAAGGACAATGAGAAATAAAAGTAAACAAGTAACCAAACTCATGAATAAATAAGCTAAGTAAATTCTGTGATAAGTGCCAAAGAGAAAAATAAAAGTGATGGCCGCCTCTCCCAGAAGGCTGGAGTTAGAGGGAGCCCTACTTTAGACAGGGGATCAGAGAAAGACTCTTTGAGGAAATCAGTTTGAGTTCAAATTTTAACAATAAAAATACCAATAATGATTAAAATCTAACTTAATGAGTGTACTTACTCCCTGCCAGGTGCTGTTTCAGGTGCATTGCACATATTAATTTATTTAATCTTCGTAATAACTCCCTGAAGTAATACTATTATTCTCTCCTCTTTCCAAATGAAGAAACTGAAGCACAGAGAGGTTAAGCCACTTGCACATAATTGTACGGCACGTAGGTAGCAGGCTTGATATTTGAACTCAGGTCAGTGGATTATGCTCTCGGCCACTACACTTCACTGCATGTGAAAAACCTGCTGTGCAAAGAGCTGAGCAACTGTGTTCCAGGCAGAGGGCACAGATGTGTCAGTCTGTGGCTCTTCCAACGGCACACATAGGAAATCACCTCTCCCATGTATCTCCCTCTGTCCCTTCCTCAGGCTGAGGAAGACTGACCCTTCTTCTACCTGCCCCCCACAGTCTGCACTGGGCACCTGGACTCAGGCAGTGGTATGCTGTCTCCTGGGTCTTTGACTCTTAGGGCACTAAAGGTGTGGTGGTGATAGAGCCCTAGGCAGTGTCCTAACCAGTTCATTCCTATGACACAGCTGCTGTGTTCCAGTTACCAACTGCTATGCAACAAACCAACCCATAACTTAAGGCTTAAACTAATGACAGTTATATTGCTCTTGAATCTGCAATCTGGGTGGGGCTTCGTGGGGATGTTTGACTCAGCATCTGCTGGGGCAGCTCAAAGACTGGCGGCTGGAGTTATCTGAAGCCTCTTTTACTCACCTTCACTGTGGGGTTGCCTGGTGCCAGTTCTTGTCTGAACCCCAAGTAGGGGGTATTGGTTGGAACACTGACTCATGATCTCTCCACATGACCTGGGTTTCCTCACAACTGGGTAGGTGGGGTGCAAAGACAAACACCGCCAGGGAGACAGTGCCAGAGGGAGGTCACACTACCTTTATGGCATTGTCTTGGAAGTCACCCAGGCACATTTCTGCCACTTTCTGTTCATCAAGGCAGTTATAAAGTTTCTCCCACTTCAAGGGGAAAGGAAATAGATTCCAATTCATAAGGAGTGGAAAGAGCATGTAGGACTGGAAATATTGCTGCTGCTATTTTTGGAAATATACGATCTGCCATACTGCTTCTTGCAGCCTACTTCGCAACCCTTTGGAAATTCATGGGATCCCATGTTCCCCTATGTCTGGTCTGTCTCTTAGCACCCTCTGCAATCTGCACTTAATTTCCAGTCCATCCCCTTTGCGTAAGTCAGTTTCTTTTGCTTAAAACCAAGAACACTGACTACACAGGCATGGAGGTGGAGATGAGCTTGGTGTGTCCAAGGAAAGAGTGACGCCAACATGCCCCAGGCAGCCTGTGGCTCACTGCCCTCTTCTTGGGCGATGGCCCTGACCTCCAAACCTCTAGGGACAGCAAACGATGGAAGCCAGCACCTTCACACTGAGCTCCCCAATAGCTACTCATTCAAGTTATATTTGCACTTTCATCAAACCTAAAAGGCTATTCCTCAGAAAGAGCCCTGGCCAGGCAAAGTGGGTTAGGACAGTTTTTTAAATTGAAGCCAACAAGACAGAGAGATGGTGGTGGTGATGGTGATGCTTATATTTGGGTTTTCCAGAGAAACCAAACTAATAGGATGCATGTAGAGAGAGAAGGAGATTTGTCATAAGAGATCAGCTCGTGTGATAGTGGAGGCTGACAAATCCCAGATCTGTAGTCAGTGCTGGAGACCCAGGAAAGCTGGGGGTGTGGGTCCAGTCACGTCTCAGAGTCTGAGAACAGAAAAGTCTATGATGTACTTCCAGTTTGAAGGTAGCAGCCTTGAGGTCCAGAAGAGCTAATGTTTCAAATCAAGGCCAAAAGCAGGGGACAGTCCAGTTTGAGTCAGGCAGAAGGAGTCCCCTCTCAAAGGAAGGTCAGCTTCTGTGTGCTATTCAAGCTTTCAAGTGGATGCCCTGATTGGATGAGGCCCACCCACATCAGGCAGAGCCAACTGTTTTGCTCAGGCTCCCAATTTAAATGTTAATCTCATCCAAAACAACCTTATAGGAACACCCAGAAAAATGCTTGACCAAATGCCTGGGCACCCTGAGGCCCAGTCAAGTTGACACAAAAAAATTAATCATCACAGTGCTGAAGTCAGCCATTGCAATCTCAAAAAACCCACAAAAAAAAGTCCTGAAGCTAACAAGTAGGTGACAAGTAGGACAAAGTTGCAGGATACAACATACCAATATGCAAGAATCAATTGTGTGTACTGGCAGTGAACAGCCCAGACCAACATTTAAAATATACTTATAGGCCAGGACCGGTAGCTCACTTTTATAATCCCAGAACGTTGGGAGGCCAAGGCGGGAGGATTACTAGAGCCCAAGAGCTCAAGACCACTCTGGGCAGCAAAATGAGACCCCGTCTCTACAAAAAAATAAAAAAAATTGGTCCCAGCTGCTTGAGAGGCTGAGGCAAGAGGATCACTTGTGCCCAGGAGCACAAGGCAGCAGCAAGTTTGATCAGCCGCATTACTTTGCTCAGGAAACAAGGCAAGACATTGTAAATAATTAAATAAAATACATTACAATTTATTTTTAAAAATTAAATACTTAGATGTAAATCTAACAAAATATTTACCAAACTTATACACGTATGTTGAAAACTATAAAATGATGATGAAAGAAATCAAAGATTTAAATAAATGGAGAGACACACCATGTCCATGGAGTCGAAGACTCAACATAGTTAAGAACTCAATTCTTCACAAATTTGGATTTAGAAAGATTTAATGCAATCCTATCAAAATCGCAGCAAGAAAAATTGACACAATGGACTTCCTTAAAATTTAAAACTTTTTGGCCTGCAGAAGATCCTGTTAAAGACAAGCCTGGGAGAAAATGTTTGCAAGCCACATTTGAGAAAGAACAGATATATAAATTATATACACAGCTTCAATAGTCAATAGTAAAAACAATCTAATTAAGAAAACAAGCAGCTTTTCCGGGGACGCTGTCTACAGGCACTTAAAATGGTGCAGCCTTTGACATACTGTCGTAGGCTTTCCTACAATGCAGCCTCTAACAACACCAGGCTGTCCCGAACCCCTGGTAATAGAATTGTTTACCTTTATAGCAAGAAGGTTGGGAAAGCACCAAAATCTGCATGTGGTACTTGCCCAGACAGACTTCAAGGGGTTCATGCTGTGAGACCTAAACTTCTTAGAGGTGTAAAACAAAAAAAACATGTCAACAGGGCCTATGCTGGTTCCATGTGTGCTAAATGTGTTTGTGACAGGATCAAGTGTGCTTTCCTTACTGAGGAGCAGAAAATCATTGTGAAAGTGTTAAAGGCACAAGCACAGAGTCAGAAAGCTAAATAAGAAAATGAAGCTTTTTTTGAGTAATAAAAATTAAGACTGAAAAAAAAAAGAGAAAACAAGCAAAGGACTTAAGCTTTTCACTGAATAAATTTAATTTTATTTGGGAAGCAAGAATCACAGCTGGGGCACGCACACAGACCTGGGTTTTTGGTATGTCCAAAGAAAAGGTTCATGCCTATAATTCTAGCACTCTGGGAGGCCAAGGAAGGCAGATTGCCTGAGCTCAGGAGTTGAGACCAGCCTGAACTACAGCAAGACCCCTGTCTCTAAAAATAACCTGGTGTTGTGGCGGGCACCTGTAGAGTACTCAGGCACATAGCATCTACTCCAAGAATCAAATTGCCCACAAGACCAGCAGCTGAAGCAACCCGCCTTAACCCTAAGACCAGCTTTACCCAGTTAGCAGCTGGTGAAATGACCTTGGCTAAGGCTGCTTCAACCTACCACTATCACTCATCAATCAGAGCTTGCCCACTCCCTGAAACTTTACTATTGCCAATGAGCTTTCTTTTAATTTTTAAAATTTATGTAAAATTTTTTTTTTTTTTTTTTTTTGAGACAGCGTCTCACTTTGTCACTCTCGGACCATGGCATCATAGCTGACAACAAATTCAATTCTCAATCTCTCTCTTTTTATCTTTCTTTCTTTCTTTTTTTTTGGGGGGGGGAGACAGAGTCTCAAGCTTTTACTTTGGGTAGAGGGCTGTGACATCACAGCTCACAATGACCTCTACCTCTTGGACTCAAGTGATCCTGTTTCCTCAGTTTTTCTATTTTTAGTAGAGACGGTCTCACTTTGCTCAGGCTGGTGTTGAATTCATAAGCTCAGGCAATCCACCTGCCTCGGCCTCCCAGAGTGCTAGGATTGCAGGTGTGAGCCACCGCACCCCATCCAGCAATCCTCTTGATTGAATACTCTTTTCCTCTGGCCCCTTGACTCTGATTTAGTTGGGGATGACAACAATGACCCAATTTACATAATCAGCTTTCACAGGGGACAGGTAGCAAGAAGAGAACTCTGAAGACTTAGGAGCAGCTACTACCCCTAGAGAGCCAAGAACACCTCCCGCCCCCGCCCAGCAAAGTTGAGGTCCAGGAAAGACATGCTGTGGCTCAAGGGATGGCAGAGAATTCACTACAGTGTCTCCTTGCTGGAAACTTGCCCTCTAGACTAATAGGGAAAGTCATTCATGGTGCGGTATCTCCACAAACACTTTCTGCTACAAAACCACCTGGGAAGGTACCAAAGGAAGCTGCTGTTTGCTGGGTGCCGATAGCCACTGTGCATTGCAAAAGCCATCTTCCCGACAGAAGCCTGGTGCTGGAAAAGTCACTTTGTTTGAAGCTGGACCCTGGGGATGCAGGGGGACCGCAGAACTGCGCGCACCCAGAACCAGGAAAGCAAGCCTGTCCTGCGGTGTCTCTCCAGCACCCTCTACTGACGAACCTGAGTCCCAGGGCAAAGCAGGCACTGAAAGGTGGATCTGGAACTAAATTGATAATTGCCATTATGACCCTCGTGATGGTCTCTGAAAAAGAATCCACCTCAGTGCCTTGGACGTTGCTGTACCCTCTACCTAGAATCCTGTCTCTCAATTCCCAGCCATATCTGCACAGAGCTGTTGGATCCAACGTAGATAAATTCCCTGCCCTCATTACAATGGGCGAAACAGTTCACAGAAAAATAAATCTAAACTTCTTTTCAACCCATAAAAGTGTAACTAGCCTCCTTATAACTACAAATTAAAAGTAGGAGATATTTTTATCTTATCAGACTGAGGAAGATCTAACAATGTGGCAATGCATTATATTGGCAAGGATGTTATTAACAGGTACCTGAGTGCACTGTAATTGATGGCCTAGGGCCTAGGCATTTGGCACATCTATCACCATTTCACACGTACTCCCCCCTTCTCCTCTGTAACATTACTTTTAGGAATTTATACACATATACAGAGGTATGAAGGTCAGAGTCAGCTAAGAAGGACAGAGTCTGATGCTTCCTTCCTTTATTAAATATTTTATTTCTATATAGGTTTTTTTTAATTTTATTTTATTTTATTTTGAAAATGGGGACTATAGAGAAAATGAAGAAAAATTAACTCACAATCTCAGCACTTTGTGTGAGTCTGAGCCAATACACTGCTGCTCCCTTCCTCCTTACAGAGCAATGCTGCCGCCTGGTGGATTTGGGTTTGGGGGTTGTTTTGTTTTTTGTTCTGTTTTAAGTACAGAACATTTATTATTTCACCATTTTCAACTTTTTTCATGTACTTAATTTAATTAATTTTTTTTTGAGATAGAATCTCACTTTATCGCCCACGTTAGAGTGCTGTAGTGTCACAGCTCACAGCAACCTCCAGTTCTTGGGCTTAGGTGATTCTCTTGCCTCAGCCTCCTGAGTAGCTGGGACTACAGGTGCCCGTCACAACACCAAGCTATGTTTTTTGTTGCAGTTTGGCCAGGGCCAGGTTTGAACCGTCTCCCCTTGATATGTGGTGCCATCGACCTACTCACTGAGCCACAGGCGCCACCCCTTAATTTTATTTTAGACAGTCTCACTTTCTTGCCCTTGGTAATGTGCCATGGCATCATAGCCCACAGCAACCTCAAACTCTTGGGCTCAAGCGATTCTCTTGCCTCAGCCTTCCAAGTCACTGGGACTATAGGCACCCCCTACAACATTTGGCTATTTTTTTTTAATCCCCCCCATTTTTTTTTAAGGTTAACCAATTTTATTTTTATTTTATTTTTGCAGTTTTTGGCCAGGGCTGGGTTTGAACCCACCACTTCCGGCATATGGGGCCGGCGCCCTCCCCACTGAGCCACAGGCACCACCCAACATTTGGCTATTTTTTTAGAGACAGGGTCTCACTCTTGCTCCGGTTAGTCTTGAACTTCTGAGCTCAGGCAATCCATCCGCCTCGGCCTCCCAGAGTGCTAGGATTACAGGTGTGCAACATCACACCTGGCCTTTTATACTTAATTTCATTTTTTGTTTTTGTTTTTGTTTTGAGAGGATCACTTTGTCACCTTCGGTAGAGTGCCATGGCATCATAGATCACAGCAACCTCAAACTCTTGGGCTCAAGCAATTCTCTTGCCTCAGCCTCCCAAGTGGCTGGGAATACAGGTGCCTGCCAGAACTCTCAGCTATTTTTAGAGACAAGGTCTTAACTGTGGTTCATGCTGTTTTCAAACCCCTGAGTTTAGGCAATCCACCCGCCTTGGCCTCCCAGAGTGCTAGGATTACAGGTATACCTAATTTTTTAAACTAGGTAAGGCTTACATGGTTTCTTACATGAACTTACATGGTTCAATATTTTAAAGTTTGTATGTGGTATTCAACGAAAACTCCCATTTCCGTTCCTATGTCCCTCAAACCAGGTTCCTTTCCCCGTACCCACACTGGCTATTTCCTTATAGCCTTCCAGAGGTATTTCATGCATACACCTGGATTCAGTAAGAAAATGACAGTGTTTTTCTTTCTAGTGCCTGCCCTTGAATCATAAGTTATCACTCCTAAAAACTCAGAAAATCCGCAGAAAAAAATACTTCCACATGAATTATCCATTACTGCCTGATTTGTGTCATGAAATATCAGAGAAAAATATGAATTCCCAAAATAAGACTAATGACTAAATTATGTTACACCTATTAGTAAGCATTATGAAGAGTTACATAACATAGGAAAACATCTATCACAGGGTTTTTTTTAAAGAAAATACCCAAAAAAGGAAATAAAAATAATAAAACCAATTCCCTCATTTGAAATAAAAAGAATGCAAAGATGCAAGAATGATGTGCCATTTTTCAGCTGTCAAACTAGAAAAGTGTCCTTCTTCATGATAAACATCAACTCTGAGGAGGATGTTGTGAAAAGTGTAGTTGTGTCTAATTTGAAAAAGGGCAAATTCACTCAAGCAATTAAGAAATTTAGAAACAGATGACCTAATACATGGTGGGGGCTAGGGAAATGAGAGAGCAGACAGAGAGGAGGGAGGGGGTGGGGGGTCACCGTGTACAGCACACCTCCTGGGGACGGGACACAATTATAAGAGGAACTTTACCTAACAAATGCAATCACTGTAACCTAATTCTTTGCACCCTCAATGAATCTCAAACAATAAAAATAAATAAATTTTACTTATTTATTTTCTCACTGTTGGTGAGAAAATCAAGCTGAATGTTCAAATACAGAGGATTGGTTAAGTAAATAGTGATACATTCACTTAATAAGATCATAATATCATTCTAAAGTTTGCAAAGATTTGGGGATATGTTTTGGATGTCAAAGAAACAGAAAGTTGAGTATATAAGGTAATAAAACTCAAAAGGTAGAGTATTTGGGGTATTGAGACTGTTATTGGAATTGTTGAACCAGGTTTTTGTCTCATGAAGTTGAGGAATGAATTCCTAGACCCCAGGGAGATGACAAGTGAAGTAAGTTTATTAAGAGAAAATTTAAAGGCAGGTGGGAAATTCCTTTATTAAAAGAGAGAAAAAGAGGAGAGAGCAGCAAAGTCTCCAGCATAGCGTGGGGTAGGAGGGTGGCAGATTGCCAATGAAAAAAGTAAATGCTAAGGGATTAGGTATGTTGTCAAATTGTATCTGTCTTCTTTGTGTGTAAGGAAGTGGAACCTATGTTCCTTTGGTTTCTGCCTTAACTGCTATTTCTCTTTGTCTTAATTTCTGGTGCTAGATGTATAAAGTTTTAGCTAAAACTTTATCTATTGCGGCTCGGCGCCTGTGGTTCAACGGGCTAAGGCGCCAGCCACGTACACCTGAGCTGACGGGTTCAAATCCAGCCCAGGCCCGCCAAACAATGACAGCTGAAACCAAAAAATGGCCAGGCATTGTGGCAGGCACCTGTAGTCCCAGCTACTTGGGAGGCGGAGGCAGGAGACTCACTTGAGCCCAGGAATTGGAGGTTGCTGTGAGCTATGATGCCACAGAACTCTTTCCAGGGCGAAAGCTTGTGGCTCTGTCTCAAAAAAAAAAAAAAAAAAAACTTTATCTATTGTATGTCATGAGACTTCTACAAAGGCCTAGTCGTAAGCCTCCCTGGTTATTTCTGACTCTTACAGAAGGCCTGAGTGTGATTTGAGCACCTGTGCTCTTGCCTTCTCTTACGCAGGCCACTCAGCACAGCAGGCTCCTTTAACCCCACCTGCCTCATCTTCCTTATGTTACTCTTTTTTGTTGCAGGACTCTGAGTATTTTCTTTCTACATTCTTTAATGGACATGTTTATATAACAAAGTAATTTTAAAAGAAATAAGCAGAATACATAAGCCATTAAACACCATGCATGTGGGTCTGACCAAGCGGAAGCCTTTACTCTTAGTCCTTGCAGCCACAGACCAATTTACTAACACAAACTGAAATTATAGAGGCTTACAGTATTGCCCCCAAAATCTGCATGCCCCAGAACTCAAACAACTTGGAATCTGAACAAAAACATCGGAAGCCTGAAAGCGGTACATGTCTGGCTGATCTCACTGTGTTTGGAAGGCCTAAATTTTGAAAAATAAAGAAGCTATCAAAGCAGCTGGTGTGGTGATTCTATGCTTAGAATGCCCAGATGTCTGATTGCAGGCTTTCCCTTCCTTTTGTTCTCTTAGTCTGTAGTTGTCAAAAACCAATGTGCCTAAGATTTTTCAGTGTAGAGCTGCATAGACAAAACTGTACATGCTGCACTTCAAATGCGTTTCAGTGGATTTTCAAGAAGTTTTCAGGATATAGGATTTTCACTTTGCCAACCATTAGGTGTATGACTCTAGGTTGTTCCTTTTTCCTTTTGTGTGATTATGCTTGTTATTTCCATGGCAAAAACAAGAGTACCTGCCTCTCAGCTCAGACTAGGAGTATAAAACCCTTTTGGATCACAGTTGCCTCAGCCCCACTTGGCAGTTAATGCTGCTCAGGGTAAAGGCTCCTATGACACCAGACCAACCAAGGTCTCTTTCACCAAAATCTGCCACCAAACTCACATCTCTGATGTCCTCATTATAATAACCCAGACCAACTTCATCTCTTCTCAGCCTTTTCTTCAACTGGGAAAATTCTCCCCATTAAAAAAAGGCTTAGTAAACTATGTGAAGAAACTTTGTTTTCAGGCGGCACCTGTGGCTCAAAGGAGCTGGTCCCATATGCCGGAGGTGGCAGGTTCATACCCAGCCCCCACCAGAAACCGCAAAAAAAAAAAAAATCCAAGAAACTTTCTTTTCTTTTTGAGATGAAATTCATATAGTAATAATTAATCATTTCAACCTTGACAAGTCAGTATTTTGTGTATTAACAATGTTGTGTGACCACCAGCTCTCCCTAGTTTCAAATCTTTCATCACCTTTTTACTCCACACCCTTTAAGTAATCATTCGCCATTTCCCCCTGCCCCTACTCCTAGAAACCTCCAATCTACTTTCTTTCTCTACATATCTATTATATATACGTGTGTGTGTGTGTGTGTGTTTCATATAAAAGGAATTATATAACATGATCTTTTCTCACTCAACACAATGTTTTCAAGGTTTATCTAAGTGGTAGCATGTTTGTTCATTCCTTTTATGGCTCAATAATATTCCATTATATGTACTGTGAAGGTTGTCAGAATTAAATGGAGTCACCTGTGCTAAAAAAAAAAAAAAAAAAACAGAGCCTAGGAAGGCCATGAAGGGAGGGTTCTCATGCATAAATTACTGATAACAAAAATGATCCCAAAGAATGCAAAAACTGCAATCTTGCTCAAAAGCCATCATCACATAACTCATACACACACACAAACTTCTGGAAGGGCATCTGCCTAGGAACTGCTGTCCAACCTCACACTGGTGCTACCCTAGTTATTAAACTTTGTAGCTAGCCAGGGATAATTATCTCAAAACAACTATGTAATCTTTATTTTTCCTTTACAAGCCATCTTCTTTTACCTCCCCGAATATGCAGGTAGTTTACTATGACACATTCCTATTGCAATGCCCCATTCCCAAATAAACACCATTTTCTTTAGAGATCCTATTTGTTACTTAGGTTGACAGTATACACCACAATTTGCTTATCCATTATCTGAGTTATTTCCTCCTTTTGGCTGATAGGAATGATGCTGCTATAAACACTCATGTGTAAGTTTCTTTGTAGGCATACAGTAGCACTTCTCTTCAGTACTGAGAAAGGTTTCACTTTCACACACTTCTAACACCAATTCTGGAGAACACACTCTCTGTTTCTCTCCTACTATACTCTGGTAATACAGAAAACTTCTGGGACTAAATGTGGGTTTCCCCTCCCACACAAACAATTCCCCAGTGGACACCTACTGTGTGCCCCATAATTCTGACACCTCCTCTACCAGAGTGTCAAACCCCACAGATTAAAGGCTCAGTCCCCCAAACTGGCCCCATTTCAGATGCCAGTCACAAGTCTCAGGTTGTGGACTGTGCTTCTGACTGACCAGTTTTTACAAATCAGGGTTCTCATGGTTCACACAACTGCCCTCTTTGGGTTTAATTTGCTAGGATGGCTCACAGAACTCAAGGAACAAGTTTAGTGCTTATTATAAAGGATATTATAAATACAGGTGAACAGCCAGATGAAGACGTACATTAAGGAATGGGGTAAGGGAATTACAGCTTCCATGCCCTCTTATCTAGGTGAGGTGCACCACCCTGTGTATTCCAGTAACCTAGAAGCTCACCAAATCTTTGTTGAAGTTTTCAGAGCTTGATCTCCAGCCAACTCCTGGAGGCTGGTGAGTGGAGCTAAAAGCTCTTATCCTTTAATACTTGATCTTTGTGGTGACTGGCCCCATCCTGAACTCAGAAGTTATCAGTTCATTACAAGTAACAGGAAATTCCAAGGACTTTACTTGCTCTGTGACAGGAACCAGAGCAAAGACCAAATACACCACACATACAAATTGCTAGATATTTTAATTTTGCTTAGCTTTGAGGAACTAACAAACTGTTTTCTATAGTAGCTGTATCATTTTATAGTTGGTATTACTATTTCTCATTAAAGTGAGTACAAGGTAGTTTATCTCTTTGTGGTTTTGACTAATTTCCTTAATGACCAATGTTGTTAAACTTTTCATGTGCTTGTTGACCAAGCATATATTTCTGTAGAAATGTTAACTCTTTTATGTATAAATTCAGTTTTTTTATTGTTGAATTTTAAGTTCCTTATATAGTCTGGGTAATAAACCCTTATTTCACTCTTTATCACATCTTTTGATGCATGTTTTTAATCTTGATGAAGTCCCATTTTCTTTTTGGTTTTTTTTTTTTTTAGTGTCAAATCTAAGAATACATCACCAAAGCTAAGGTCCTTAAGATTTTTTTCTAATAGTTCTAGCTCCTATAGATTGATCAATTTTTAGTTAATGAGTAACATTCAGAATGAAGTAGCAATCCAACTTCATTCTTTTGCATGTTGTCCAGCTGACCCAGTACCATTTCTTAAAGAAACTTTCTCCAATGAACTTTTGGTTCCGTTAGAAAAATGGCTTTATGTTCTAAGGGTTTATTTCTGGACTCTCAATCCTATCTATTAGACTGTAATGGATGGTCTATCTTTATGCCAATACCAGTTTTGATTATTGCAGCTTTGTAGTTAAGCTCTGAAACCAAAACTTGCTTTCTCAAGATTGTTCTGGCTATTGCAGCCTTTTGTAGCATCACATAAATTTGAAAATTCACTTCTTTTCTGAAAAAAATACTGGAATTTTTATACAGATTGCATTGGGTCTATTTTGAGAGTACTGCCATCTTAAAGATAGTTAAGTCTTCCAATCCATGAACGCGAGATACCTTCCCCATTTAAGTCAGGTTTCCTTTCAGGATTTTTAGTTTTCAGAATTCAAACCTTCTTTGGTTTGACTGCTAGGTATTTTGAATTCCTTGATTTTTAGTAATTAGGTATTCCTTAGTTTAACTGATTCCTAAGTACTTTATTCTTTAGATTGCTATCATAAGTAGAATTCTTTTCCTTTTCAGACTACATATAGGAACAATTGATTTTTGGATGACTTTGTCCTCTTCAACTTTATTGAAATCACCTACTAGCTCTGGTAGATCATGTAGATTCTTTGGGATTTTCCATGTCATGTGCAAAGAAATAGTCTTAGTCTTATTTCTTCCTTCCAAATTTGGATAACTTAATTTTTTTCTTGCATAACTGCTCCGGCTAGAAATTTCAGTGCAATGGTGAAAAGTTGTGAAAGCAGGAACTTTTGTCTTACTCCTAAGACACAAGTACCAAGCCGTTGCCCTCATTCATCGTAACTCACAGAAACCTCTAACTCTTGGGCTCAAACAATTCTCTTGCCTCAGTTTTTAAGAGAGGGAGTCTTGCTTAGGCTGGTCTTGAATTCATAAGCTCAAGCAATCCACCTGCCTTGACCTCCCAGAATGCTAGGATTACAGGCATGAGCCACCATACCCAGCTCCTTATTATTAATCTTAAGGGGAAAACTTTCAGTCTTACACTATTGTCAGCTGTTTTTGTTAAATGCCTTCATCATGTTTATAAAGTTCCCTTCTGGGCTGGGTGTGGTGGCTCACGCCTGTAATCCTAATACACTGGGAGGCCGAGGCAGGTGGATTGCCCTGAGCTCACAAATTCAAGACCAGCTTCAGCAAGAGCGAGACCTCATCTCTAAAAAATAGCTGGGCACTGTGGCAGGCACCTGTAATCCCAGCTACTCGAGAGGCTAAGGCAAGAGAATCGCTTGAGCCTAAGAGTTAGAGGTTGCTATGAGATACGATGCCACAGCATTCTACCAACAGTGACAAAGTGAGACTATCTCAAAAAAAAAAAAAAAAATTAAAAGTTCCCTTCTAATCCTGATTTGCTGGGAGTTTTTCAAAGGCTGTTGAAATCTTGTCAACTGCTTCAGCTGCATCTATTGAGATAATCTATGTCTTTTTTCTTCCATTACTGTGATAGATTCCATTGGTGGATTTTATGCTGAATCACCCTTACGTTCCTAGAGAAGCTCATTAATAGTGGTACAACACTTCCTCTTTTTATTAACATCTTTACATTTAGAATTATCTTCCCCAAATAGAGTAACTCCCCTCTCTTATTTTTGTACCTTGAAGCTTGATATACCAAGTACTAGAATACAGCTGAACATAGATGTTGGGTGGAAGAAATTAAGATCCCACAACTCAAGTTTTAGGTTATATGTATCTGTGTGACCCTGAAAACGTATCAAATTTGTTTTCTCCCAATATAATTTTCATTTTTAGCATCTGCTTCATACTTTATTGCATATAAAAAATATATAAGTGTACTGCTTATGGAACTATCTATATGAGCACTTCCCAAGAGAATATATCAATTCGTACCCTCACCAACAGTACAGGAGTGTTTATTTCAACAAAGTATTTGAATTTGACAGGTGAAAAGGTCTCATTGTAGTTCAATTTTGTAATTCTTAGCATGAAGTTGTACAACGGATGCAAATATGAAGTAAAATGTTTTATAGGGAAGCAGCTAACATTAGGGGTGGGTAATTTTTCCAAGGCAACCCTTGACTCAATTAAGCACCCAATATATCAAAAGTGTTCTATAAAAATAAATACATAGGTGCATTTATATATTCTCTTACGAGTTTATTATAAACCAGTTTCATAGGCCACCAGGAAATAAAAGGACTATGTACAGCCTTACGGGAAACAGGCAGGGAGCTGAGGAGGGCCAAGATGAGTCTAGGGCCTTGGTGGGCGCATTCCCGGGGGAGGGGGCCCTGTAAGGGAAACCAGACAATCCGGTGAGACTCCTCGAACAACAGCATAACAAACAAACAGGTCTGTGGTAACGTGGCCCTGAGGAATCGAGCCCACGCCTCTGTGGAGCTACTTCCATAACTCTGTGGCCAAGGGTCAAAGAAGGCCTGAAGTAAGAGTAAGAAGTTTAGTCAGTGCCTGATCTGCAACTTGAATCCCCAACCCTGCCCCAGCCTCCCACACCCTGCAGTTATCAAGCGACTAGAGGGAGGTACATGACATATGTGTTAACAGGGGACTTCTATGTCTATAACACCCATAAACAGAAAACGTTAAACTAGAGTCACAGGTCTTCAAGGATGGCCATAGGCTATTTTAGAGACTGCTATGGCTTGGGCAAAAGAATACTGGACTGGGAGTCACTGAGTTCTCTGGGCCTATTTTTCTCATCCATACAGGGGCTGACCTCAGCATTTCTCAAACTAAAGTTAAACAGAAATACACCATGATAGCCTCTCTTGATCACTAGCCACTATCAAACCATAGGGCAGAAGACAATCTCTTAACTTTTTGTGGGGCATCATTAGAATGCATTATTTCACAGTGCTCTGGGCTTATTGCCTTAGACATGAAGAAATACCCTGGGTGGAGCTGATCTAACTGTTCTAAGGCAAATTTTTCACCTTTCCCTGTCCTTTCTGGACAGTTGTCTTCCAACAGTTGATTTTTCTAGGGTTAAAGTCTAAAGGCCCAGAGGATATGATCTAAATCTAATCTTCCCTCCATTTCCTATCGCACTAGGCTCTAGGAAAGGAAGCTAAAGCCAATGCTACAGATACTTACCTCGCATCCCTGGGGGAGGAGGCCGCATCCCTGGAGGGGGCATGCCCATCGGAGTCCCTCGTCCAGGGGGAATCCCCATTGGGGGACCCATGGGAGGCCTCATACCAGGAGGTGGGCCCATCATGCCTGCAAAAGAAAATCCCCATAAATATAGCTTGGAAAGGTAGCAGGAAACATACAATGCTGACCATTCTACCCTCTTATCCTCTCCTAGAAAACTGGCACTTGAACCAAAGATCTAGAGCTCCCAAGGCTCTTGTTCAGCTACTTTGATGATCAGTCAGCCAGGCTGGATCTCAGAGTAATCCTGCTTAATTATACAAACTCATCATCAGTTTCTGTCAAGGTTATATCTCATCACAAATCCAGCTAAGGCATCTCATGTCAATCAGCTTAGGTCTCCTTTTGAGCTTCTCACCTGGAGGGGGTGCCCCTCGGCCCATAGGTGGGGGAGGACCCCCACGGCCAGGTGGGTACTGGGTTGGGGCCCCTGCAATACTAGCTGTGGCAGCAGCTGCGGCAGCAGCCACAGTACCTCTTCCTTGTGGGGTCATCACCTAGAGGACACAGGAAGAAAGAGTTAGGCAGAATAGTACAGCGTAATGAAGCTTTCCACTCTCCTCCCCAACTTGGGGAAGGAGAGCAGGAAACAGCAAACAGCAAATCCCTTAGAGCTACAACTCACAACAGTAGACTTCCTCCTATCCACAACCACTCATCAGCAAAGTACAAGCCTAAATGCCCAATTCCCACCTTTTAGATCTGAGGTCAAGCATGCCTAGTCCAACTTAGAGAGATGCACTTGCACTTTCAAACGTTAACAATGATAGGATGGAAACATTCTAGTCAAACACAGGTGACTAAAATACCTTTTGTGTACCTCCAACATAGTTTACAATGGCGAGTTTGCATTGTGGTCTTATGAGGCCACATATAAAGCACAATAAAACACACTGATAGTCTCAATTTTAGATTGGTCATTCTGGACTCTTTCCAAACTACAGGACTCCCTTATCCTTTATTTACCCACCAAAAGCTGGTGCCCTTTCCCTGACACCTCACCTGTTGGGATGGCCCACCAACCCCACGGACTGGCCCAGCAAGTCCTGCAGGAGCCTGGGGCATGGGAACCCCAGCTGGGATTCCTCGGCCAGCGGCCCTGCCAATCCCTGGACCCCCAGCAGCTCCAGCAAGTGGCACTCGGGCAATACCCGTCTGAAAAATAAATTTACAAGCATAAAAACAGATTATAAATATTACTTGTCCATATGTGCTAACATCATTCTTCCTCCATCCAAGATTATGTGTTTAGCTGTTACCCCTGAAGCAAGCTAGACAAACTTTAAAAAGTCCAAAGAACTATGCCACAACTCACCCACTTATATACATTCCTTTGAAAACTAAACCTTGAGCAAAAGGCCAGGGTTCCATTCAGAGTTCAGTAGTCAAGAGCACTTGACCTGAGATCCAGTCCCAGGAAATTCTCACCTGCTAGGTGACAGTGGACAAATAATTCCACAATTACAGGACTGAGTTTTCTCATGAGCAAATGATGGGGTTATGATAAAAATGGATATAGTCACAAAGGTTTACAATGGACTACATTAGAGTAGCCAACTCTACTGGAAGTAGGTACCAAGACCCATGAATACATATATGTGTTGAACCCAGAAATATGCTAATATCCCCTGTAGACATTTATAATTGGAAAAGCTGCAAGTAAGAATCCAAATAAAAAATATGAAGCTAATTTATAGCTTTCATATGAAGGCTAAAACCCAATTATAGCACAGGAATACAGGGATAGGGGAAAGGGAGGGGAGGGGTGGGGGGAGGATGGGTAGAGGGAGGGCAATTAGTGGGAACACACCTATGGTGTATCTTAGCAGGGTACTGGCGAAACTTATTAAAGGTAGAGTATTAATGTCTTTATATAG
>CAUYON010074384.1:0-14340 GCA_963573935.1 Arctocebus calabarensis | reverse complement strand
ATTTTGTTTGTTTGTTTGTTTTTGAGACAGAGCCTCAAGCTGTCACCCTGGATAGAGTGCTGTGGCATCACAGCTCACAGCAACCTCCAATTCCTGGGCTCAAGCCAGTCTCCTGCCTCCACCTCCCAAGTAGCTGGGACTACAGGTGCCCGCCACAACGCCCAGTCATTTTTTGGTTGCAGCCATCATTGTTGTTTGGTGGGCCTGGGCTGGATTCGAACCCGCAGCTCAGGTGTACGTGGCTAGCACCTTAGCCACTTGAGCCATAGGCGCCAAGCCTATAGTTGTCATTTTTGTTTGGCAGGCCTGGGCTGGATTCAAAACCGCCAGCTCTGGTGTATGTGGCTGGCACCTTAGCCACTTGAGCTACAGGCACCAAGCCAAAAGACTTTCTTGTCTAAAAAATGAGTACAAACATCCTAAAAGGATCTAAAAAAGGAAGGAAATAGGGACCAAGCACCTAGGGTCTAAGTTGGATGCCTTACACACAACATCTCTCAACAAAAGCTGGTGGGGAGAGCAACTTACTCAAGGCACACAACTAGTTAAGGGCCATTAGGGCCAGATCCAGACTTCTGTCCCCCAACTCTGTGCCTTCACCAGGCTACCTATTCTCCTTCTCACAACCCAAGATGGCAGGGTATCCAAGGAGATGGGGACAAACAAATAGGTTCTAATCCAAAAAATATTTCCTTGAGCACTTGTTGAATGCTGGACACTGGATGAGGCTTCTATGGCCACTTAACATTCTTGTCTTCTTATAACTGGAAGGCCAACCTCCCCTGCTTTCCTGAAGAAGTAGGAGATGGGAGGAGGGAGAAATACCCCAGTGAACTCAGTAGGAAACAGAGGCTCAGAAGGGCAGGCCCACCCTTTCCTAGTGCAAAGCCACGGCCCCTTCACAGAGCCATTCCTGTTCACGCTTACTGCCCTCTTGCACCTTCAAAGTAAGAATAAAGAATGGATCCAAAGGAACTGTCAGAGGGCTGTGGGGGCCCCGCAGCTGCTCCCTGTGTGAACACAAGATGGGAGGAGACACAAACAGGGACCTCGGGTTCTCAATTACCCAATCACCAAACACTGACTCTCAGAGAAAGGGAAGCTGCCAGGGAACTGTGACTGAAGAAGGATGAGTCTGTGCAGTTCACCTGTTAGGAGCTTGAAGCCTCAAAACTACTTTGAGATCTCTCTGAAGATAGATACTTCATTTTTGCCAAGTCCAAGCTCCTCCATACCTGGAGCCAAGGTATGTAGGTGCAGCTGCCCCAGGGATGCCTCCTGCCTCTTGGTGATGCCAGCACCCCTCGGACAAAGGGGGAATCCCAGCATCAGCATCTCCTGTCAGTCCCTGAGCTAGGGGTTGGGATTCCAGAGATTTTTCTAAAAGTTCTTTCCTAGGAGGGAGATAGACATGTGAACAATAAAGCACAATAAATAATTATAAACACTATGTCCAAATTCTACACAGAGAATAGGAGAAGGTCCACAAAGCCTTCATAAGGGATGGGACATGTGAGCTGGTTTAAGGGATAAGCAGATGGTGGTTAGCAGAGAGGAGATGGAGCTGGATCAGAATCAAGGAACAAGATGAACAAAGGGCCTACGGTATGAAATAGCAACCATCTATCAATGAATTACAAATATTTGGTACTGCTTGAATGTGGAGTACAAGAATATGCAATGAAAGATGAGGCTGAAGAACTAGGTAGGGGCTAGGTTACAGTGGGTCTCATTAGCCAGGCTGAACTTGGACTGCATTCTGAGGGAATAGGGAATTACTGAAAGCAGAAATGTAACATGAACATATTTGCATGCTTGAAAAATTGGTTTGTAGTGGAAATGATGGATTGGAGGGAATGAAAAAAGGAGGCAGAGACTATGATCTAGTCCTAGCAATACTGTGAACTAAATAATGTAAAAATGCCCCTGCTTACAAAAAACTCTAAATAAAATATAACTTAACATTCTAGTGGTATTCATCCTTCGGATGGCACCGGAAGCTCAGTGGCACCAGCCACACACCAAGGCTGGAGGGTTCAAACCCAGCCCAGGCCAGCTAAAACAATGACAACTGCAACAAAAAAATAGCTGAGCACTGTGGCGGGCACCTGTAGTCCCAGCTACTTGGGAGGTTGGGGAAAGAGAATCGCTTAAGCCCAAGAGTTTGAGGTTGTTGTGAGCTGTGATGCCATAGCATTCTACCAAGGGTGATATAGTGAGACTCTCTAAAAAAAATTAAAAAGGCTTGGCGCCTGTGGCTCAAGTGGCTAAAGCGCCAGCCACGTACACCTGAGCTGGTGGGTTTGAATCCAGCCCAGGCCCACCAAACAACAGTAACAGCTGCAACCAAAAAATGGCCAGGCGTTGTGGTGGACACCTATAGTCCCAGCTACTTGGGAGACAGAGGCAGGAGAATCACTTGAGCCCAGGAGTTGGAAGTTGCTGTGAGCTGTAACGCTGTGACACTCTACCCAGGGTGACAGCTTGAGGCTGTGTCAAAATAAATAAATAAATAAATAAATAAATAAATAAATAATAACATCCTTTTAAACACAAGCTAATCTCATAAAACAGTAAGGGAAATTCTTGGACCCATAAATAAAGAAAAAACTCAAACTCAAACTGGTGAGTGAAATAAATAATCCTGTACGTACCTTTGGGTGTGTAGTCTATCTCAGTAAGACACACTACCTAATACAGTGGGGACTGGCCACATGTGCATGTCTAAATTTAAATGTATGTAAATTAGTGTTAATTTAAATGAATTAAAATTTCTAATTCAATTCTTAAGTCTCACTAGCCACATCTCAAGTACTCAATACCCCATGTTACTAATGGCCATGATATGGGACAGTAGAAACAGACAATTTCCATCATTGTGCCAAGTCACCTTGTCTCAGCTCACTTATAGGTCAGAGGTTCCATGTAGGGATGGGTAAGCTGTAAAGACCAAAAGCTACCATCCCTTCTCCCATCCCCTCTCCATTCACAGATAAGGTGTTATCATTCCAAGACAAGAAACCACTGTGCACAGCTCCAGATCAATGGTACAATTTCTGCCCAGGAGTAGAAGCAGGTGTAAAAATAAGAGTTCTGCAGCTCAACCTTAGGAGAGTGGCTTTATTTGGAACACAGTATGGGGAAATTCAAGCCTAAGAGCACTTTGGAGATCTTGATGGTCAGTAATTTAGAGAAGGCTGGTAGCTCCATGATGGCACAAGTGTAAGAGAAATCAGCTAGAAGTTTAACAGAGATAATCAGGGAAAGAGATAATAAAAAGAGCCCTGCAGGGGTCTGACCAAGCCTCAAAGACTGGTCTCAAGAACCTTCCTACAAAGAGAAATATAGTTCCAACTATATTAGATCAGAAATGATCAATTTATGCCTCTGAGGCATTATCAAAAATAATAGTGCAAGTAGAGCCTGTAGTTCAGTGAGTAGGGTGCCGACCCCATATACCAAGGGTGGTGGGTTCAAACCCGACCCCAGCCAAACTGCAACAACAACAACAAAATAGCCAGGTGTGGTGGCGGACGCCTGCAGTCCCAGCTAC
This sequence comes from Arctocebus calabarensis, assembly GCA_963573935.1. Classification (NCBI taxonomy): domain Eukaryota; kingdom Metazoa; phylum Chordata; class Mammalia; order Primates; family Lorisidae; genus Arctocebus; species Arctocebus calabarensis. The sequence continues at coordinate 10,787 of CAUYON010074384.1, read as the reverse complement.
TCAGGAGGCTGAGACAAGAGAATCACCTATGCCCAAGAGCTGGGGCTGCTTGTGAGCTGTGACACCACAGCACTCTACTGAGGGCTACAAAGTAAGACTCTGTCTCTAATAAATAAATAAATAAATAAATAAATAATAGTGCGATCAGCTAGCAATTAGTGGACACTAACAACTGGATGTGAGACCAATACAGGCAGGCTAGCCAGGAGTTTAACAAGAAGATTAGGGTAAGAGAAAGTCAAAGAGAACCTAGCTGACACCAGTCATCCCAGCTGGGAGAGAGACTGTGTGCATGTCCAGGCTTCATCTTCTGAGAAGTGACATCAGAAGCGTCACACTGCAGGGGAAATAGACTTCATGGAGCTCTTTTGGCCAAGTCATTAAACAAATACAATAAGAAAAAAATCCAGGGGAGTGGGGAGTGAAAAGTGAGGATTATGATAAGTTCCTACAGTTGTTATATTATCTTAAATGTCCAGCTTTTGACACAAGTTATGAGACAAAGACATAGGAAAGTGTGACCCATACACAAGGAAACAAAGCAGCAATAGTAACTGCCTTTGAAGGGTCCAGATGTTAGACTTACTAGACATCTGGACTTGGAAGACAGATTTTAAAGCAGCTATTACAAATATGTTCAAAGAACTGAAAGAAACTATGCTTAAAGAATTAAAAGAGCTGGCTGGGCATGGTGGCTCACGTCTGTAATCCCAGCACTTTGGGAGCCCAAAGTGGGTGGATCACCTGAGCTCACAAGTTAGAGACAAGCCTGAGCTAGAGCAAGACCCCCATCTCTAAAACTAGCTAGGCATTGTGGCGGGTGCCTGTAGTCCCATCCACTCAGGAGGCTGAGGCAAGAGAATTGCTTGAGCCCAAGAGTTAGAGGTTGCTGTGAGCTATGACTTCAGAGCACTCTACTGGGGATGACAAAGTGACTCTGTCTCAAAAAAAAAAGAAAGAAAGAAAGAAAGAAAGGAAAAAAAGGCTCAGTGCCTGTTGTTCAATGGCTAGCGCACTAGGGCACTGGCCACATACACCAGGACTGGCGGGTTTGAATCCACCCCGGGCCTGCTAAACAACCATGACAACTATAACAATAACAATAAAAAAAATAGCCAGGTGTTGTGGTGGGTGCCTATAGTCCCAGCTACTTGGGAGGCTGAGGCAAGAGAATCACTTAAGCCCAAGAGTTTGAAGTTGCTGTGAGCTATGATGCCACGGCACTGTCTACCAAAGGCAAAATAGTGAGACTCTATCTCAAAAAAAAAAAAAAGAAAAGAATTTAAGGACAGTATGACAATATCCTATCAGATAAAGAATATCAATAAAAAGACAGAAATTATAATAAGAATAACCAAATGGAAATCCTAGAGTTGAAAAATACAATAGCCAAAATAAAAAACACATTAGAGGAACTCAACAATAGATTTTTGAGCTAGCAAAAGAATCTGCAAACTCAAAGAGAGATTGATAGATACCAAACAATCTGAAGAATAGAGAGAACAAAGAATAGAAAAAAAAATGAACAGAGCCGCAAAGAAATATGAGACACCTTTAATTGTACCATACACAATGAAAGAATCTAGAGGAGAGAAGAGAAATAAAGGAACAGAAAAAAAATTTAAAGAAGTAATGGGTTCCATGCCTACAGCACAGTGTTTATGGCACCAGCCACATACACTGAGGGTGGCGGGTTTGAGCCCAGGCCTGGCCTGCTAAACAACAATGACAACTACAACCAAAAAATAGCCGGGCATTGTGGTGGGCACCTATAGTCCCAGCTACTTGGGAGTCTGAGGCAAGAGAATCACTTAAGCCCAAGAGTTTGAAGTTGTTGTGAGCTGTGATGCCATGGCACTGTACTGAAGGTGACACAGTGAGACTCTGTCTAAATAAATAAATAATATCTGAAAACTTCTCAAATTAGATGAAAATGCTGATCTACACATCTAAGAAGCTCAACAAAGTCTGAGTAAACACAGATATCATGATGAGAAGCATCACAGTCAAAACGTTGAAAGCTAAAGACAAGAAAAAAAATCTTAATAGCAGACAGAGAAAAATGGCATCACATACAAGGGAACCCCAATAAGATTAACAGTTTTAACCTGTCAGAAAGAGTAGAGGCCAGAAGTCAGTGGGACAACACATTCAAAGTGCTGAAAGAAAAAAATAAATAAGAGGCTCGGCGCCGGTGGCTCAACGGGCTAAGGCACCAGCCACATACACCTGAGCTGGCGGGTTCGAATCCAGCCCGGGCCTGCCAAACAACAATGACGGCTACAACCAAAAAATGGCTGGGCGTTGTGGCGGGCACCTGTAGTCCCAGCTACTTGGGAGGCAGAGGCAGGAGACTCACTTGAGCCCAGGAATTGGAGGTTGCTGTGAGCTGTGATGCCAAAGCACTCTATCCAGGGTGACTGCTTGGAGGCTCTGTCTCAAAATAAATAAATAAATAAATAAGAATCTTATATCCACCAAAACTATCTTTCAAAAATGAAAATGAAATATATTTTTAGATTAATAAAACTTGAGAGAACTCGTTGTTAATGAATCTACTTTATAAGAAATGCTATATTGGAAGAAGTTCTCCAGGCTGACAGCAAGTGACACAAGGTAGTAATCCAAATCCACACAAAAAAGCAGTGTGCCAGTAAAGGTGATTACGTGGGTATCAGTGTAATTGCACATTTCTTCTCCTTTTGTTCTCTTAATTTATTTAAAAATCAATTGCATAAAATAACACTATAATTGTATTGTTGGGATTTTAACATATAGAAATGTAGTATATTTGACAATAACAGCACAAAGAAGGCAGATGTATTAAGGCAAGGAAATTACAGCAGATGTGGTAACTCGATTGACAGAAATAAATGAAGAGAACCAGAAATCATATTTTTAAAAAATATAGGCTGGGCATGGTGGCTCATGCCTGTAATCCTAGCACTCTGGGAGGCTGAGGTAGGAAGATTGCCTGAGTTCAGGAGTTCAAGACCAGTCTGAGCAAGAGTGAGACCCCATTTCTACTCAAAATAGAAAAAACTAGCTGGGCATTGTATTGGGTGCCTATAGTGTCAGCTACTTGGGAGGCTGAGGCAAGAGAATAGCTTGAGCCCAAGAGTTTGAGGTTGCTGTGAGCTATGATGATGCCATGGCACTCTACCCAGGGTGACAGAGTAAGACCGTGTCTCCAAAAAAAAGAAGAAAAAGATATAGATATAGACACAGATAGATATTTTAATATGTTATGCATATATTTTATGTAAGAATATCACCCACAAAGTGAAAAAGCATATATATCTCATTGGAATTAAGTTGGCATAAATATAAAGTAGATTCAGATAAACTGATATGTACAAACCCTAAACCAACCACCAATAACTCAAAATGTAGTTTAAAAATCATTAAAGGAATTAAAATGTTACACCATGAAAATTCACCTAGTACAAGAAAAAAGACGAAAAAGAACTTTAGTCTCACCTGAAGTGCCTCCCTCAAAAAAAAAAAAAAAAAAAAAAAAACCAGGCTTGGTGCCTGTGGCTCAATGGGCTAGGCGCCAGCCACGTACACCTGAGCTGGCGGGTTCGAATCCAGCCTGGGCCCGCCAAACAACAATGACGGCTGCAACCAAAAAATGGCCGGGTGTTGTGGCAGGCGCCTGTAGTCCCAGCTACTTAGGAGGCAGAGGCAGGAGACTCGCTTGAGCCCAGGAATTGGAGGTTGCTGTGAGCTGTGATGCCACAGCACTCTATCCAGGGTGACAGCTTGAGGCTTACTCAAAAAAAAAAAAAAAAAAAAAATCCTTCAGATTTCAGCTCTGCTCCTGTAGCTCAGTGGCTAGGGTGCCAGCCACATACACCAGGGCCGGTGGGTTTGAACCCAGCCCAGGCCTACCAAACAACAATGACAACCACAACAAAAAAATAGCCAGGCATTGTGGCGGGCACCTGTAGTCCCAGCTACTTGGGAGGCTGAGGCAAGAGAATCACTTAAACCCAAGAGTTTGAGGTTGCTGTGAGCTGGGATGCCACTGCACTCTACCGAGGGTGACAAAATGAGATTCTGTCTCAAAAAAATAAATAAACAAATAAAATAAAATAAGTCCTTCAGATTTCAAGTATACAGTAGAACCTCCACAGTTGACTACCTCCCTATGCTGACCACCTCAAGTCAACCTAATTTCCATAGACCAGCCATGCACCACATGTACATATTAGTACTGCAGGCCTAGTTCCTTACCTTGACCATCTCTGTATGGTGACCAGTTTGTTACAGTCCCTTGAGTGGTCAGCTTACAGAGGTTCTACTGTGTGATAGTCTTCCCTTAGCCACAGGGTATACATTCCAAGACCCCCAGTAGATGCCTGAAACTGTAGATAGTACCAAACCCAATATATATACACATATCCTATTTACATTACATACACACACACACACACACACACACACGTGATAAAATTTAATTTATAAATCAGGCACAGTAAGATATTAACAACAACAAAAATAAAATAGAACAATTATAATAATATACTATAATAGAAGTTACATGAATGTGATCTCTCTCTTGCTCTCAAAATACCTAAATATTTTTAGATGATACTTTACTATAACTGAAACCACAGAAAGTGAAACTGCAGATAAGAGGGGACTATTGTATAGTCATCAAAAAAAAAAAAACATAATGGATAGGTTACACAGAAAATTAAACACAGCTAAGAAGAGTTGGTAAATTTAATCAATTTATCCGACAACATTCTATAGACTACAGTATAGAGTTAGTGATGGAAAACATATAAAAGAGAGACAAAGACATGACAGACAGATTGAAAAGATCCAAAACATTTCCAGCAAAAGCCCCAGAAAGAAAGTCCTAAAGAAATTTGGGCTGAGAATTTTCCAAACTTGGTGAAAGAACTCTAATCCACAGATTTAGGAGCCACAATGAATCCTAAATAGGATAAATAAAAATGAAAGTGCTTCTACATATGTTCAGGTAGAATTACAGCATGCCTAGCCAAGAAAAAGATCTAAAGAGAAACCAGAAAGTAAAAACCAAATTACTTATAATGAACAATAATTAGTTTGGCAACAGACTTCTCATCAGAAATAATAGGCCAGACACTGTGGTTCATGCCTATAATCCTAGCACTCTGGGAGGCCTAGGCAAGATCACTTGAGCTCAGGAGTTAAGACCAGCCTGGGCACCAGAGAGACCCCCTTCTCTCCTGAAAATAGAAAAACCAGCCAGGCATAGTGACAGGCACCTGTAATTCCAGCTACTCAGGAGGCTGAGACAGAAGGATGGCTTGAATCCAGGAATTTGAGGTTGCTGTGAGCTAGGCTGATGCCACAACATTGTAGCCTGGGCAACAGAGTGAGAGGAGAGATGGAAGGAAGGGAGGGAGGGAGGGAAGAAAGAAAGTCAGAATACAATGAGTGGTAGAAATAAAGCTAAAAAGAATAAGCCAGCAAAAAAAAACAAAAAATAAAAAAATAATAAAAATAAAAATAAAAAGAATAAGCAATCACAATAAATGTCCTTCCTATTAAATGACAGATGTAATCAGATTGGATTTTTTAATGTCCAGCTATATGCTTTTACATATACACAAAAGAAAATCTCTAAAATAAAAAAAAAATTATGGGCGACGCCTGTGGCTCATGGAGTAGGGCACCGGCCCCATATACCAAAGGTGGCAGGTTCAAGCCCGGCCTCGGCCGAACTGCAAAACAGAAAAATAGCCAGGCATTGTGGCAGGCACCTGTAGTCCCAGCTACTTGGGAGGTGGAGGCGAGAGAATCGCCTAAGCCCAGGAGTTGGGGGTTGCTATGAGCTGCATGATGCCACGGCACTCTACGGAGGGGTGATAAAGTGAGATTCTGTCTCCACAAAAAAAAAAAAAAATTAAAAGGCTGAAGAAAAAATATATGTATTCTGTATGCCCATGAATATTCTCAGGGATGAAAAATTTCACAGTATGAAGATAAAATAGACGGTATAGCATGGTCATTAAAGACACACACTCTAGAATCAAGCTACCTGGTTCAAATCCTGACTTCTCCACATAGAAGTCGAGTGGGCACTCAAACCCAGTTTCACTGATCTTCCCATTGCTAAACTGGAGACAACAAAAGTGCCTACTATCACAGAGTTTATATTAGAGATAAGTGAATTAGCATGTACAAAGTGCTTACCACCAAGTGCTATAAAAGGACAAAATTCCAAAAAGACATCAATTATGAATTCATATGTACTCAATAAAATAGCCCCAAAATATATAAAGCAAAAATGGATAATATTTATGAGACACTGGCAAACAACCCAATTATAGTGGGGGATAGAACAGATAAAATATTGGCACAGAGATATACAAGTTAGCCATATCATTAATAAGCTTGATCTAATGGCTAAATTTAGAACTCTGTACCCAAAAAACTAGAAAATACATTTATTATTTATAAATATAGCATGTGCAACATGTACAAAACCTGACCATGTACAGACAATATCCCTTGACTTCATAGCAATTAGATTATAACACAATAGCAAAAAGATAACCAAACCCTCCCTGTATATTTGGAAATTTAAAAACATACTTCCAAATAATTTATCCAAAAATTAAAAGATGTTTAGAATTAATGATTATGAAACTGGGGCCTGTCAAAATGGATCCAAAGCAGAAGAAAATTTATAGACTTAAAAAGAACAGTCATGATGCAATGAAAATACAAAGAAAAAAATATTAAAGAACAGAATTTTTTTTTTACACAGAGGCTCACTCTGTCACTCAGCTGGAGTGCAGTGGCATCATCATAACATCAAACTCCTGGACTCAAGCAATCCTCCTGCCTCAGCCTCCCAAAAGGCACCAAAAAGCCTGTTTAATTTTTCTATTTTTAGTAGAGATGAGTTCTCACTCTTGCTCAGGCTAGTATCAAGCCCCTGAGTTCGAGTGATCCTCTGACTGGCCTCCCAGAGTGGTAGGATTATGAATCATTACAAAGGTTTTGAGACACACAAAAATCAAGAATTGTAACATCAGCGTGGATGGAAACAAATGAAGCCCTCCCAGCAACACCAATAAGCTGAGCAAGTTAAACTTGCCCAGGTGAATCAGAAAGGATAATGTTGACTGTGTTTCTTGAAAATGAAATAATAGACCATAACACAGTCTGTCTCAAAATTTTCATAATGATCTATGTACAGGCATGAGCTATCACACTAGCCAAAACCTAACATTTAAATACAGAAACATGGACCAGGCGTGGTGGCTCACACCTGTAATCCCAGCACTTGGAAGGCCAAGGCAGGTGGATTGCCTGAACTCTCAGATTCGAGACCAGACTGAGCCAGAGCAAGACCTTGGCTCTAAAAATAGCCGGGCATTGTGGTGGGCACCTGTAGTCCCAGCTACTTGGGAGGCTGAGACAAGAGAATTGCTTAAGCCCAAGAGTTTGAGGTTGCTGTGAGCTATACACAATGGCACTTCACTGAGGGTGACAAAATGAGGCTCTGTTTCAAAAAAAAAAAATTATATATATATATATATATATATATATATGCAGCTATATGCTTATATTTTTGTCCCCCTAAAATTCACATGTTGAAACCTAATCCCCAATGTGATGGTATTTGGAGGCGGGCTCTTGGGAAGTGATCTTAGGTATAGCACTGGCTCGACTTGGCCATAACCTCCACTTCCCATCATCACTCCCTATCTCTTCCACAGAGACTTTGGAAGCCATGTGTTTCCTCACCAAATGAAGGTTCCTAGATGCCTGAGTCACCACTTGAAGGGGAAAGGTGAAGAATAGCCACGTGACCCACATCAGAGCAAGAAATAAATATTTATCTTGTTAAGCCACATTTTCATACATATGTGGGTCTATTTCTAGGTTCCATTGGTTTGTGCCCTTCCTTTCCCAGTGGAATACTGCCATTGCTGTAACTGTATAAAAATGTTTGGTAGCTGATAGGGCAAGTGCAGGACCAAACCAGCAATGAACTCCTCCAAGACATAGCGCTTTCTTATTTCTTTTCTTCCTTTCTTCCTTTCTTTCTCTTTTTCACACAGTGTTATCTCTCTCGGTGGAGTGCTATGGTGTCATAGCTCACAGCAACCTCAAACTCTTGGACTCAAGTGATCCTCTTGCTCAGCCTCCCAAGCAGCTGAGACTACAGGTGCCTGCCACAATGCCTGGCTAGTTTTGGAGACAGGGTCTTGCTCTAGCTCAGGCTGGTCTCGAACTCCTGAAATCAGGCAATCCACCCACCTCAGCCTCCCAGAATACTAGGATCACAGGCGTGAGCCATTGCCCCCCGCCCCGTCCCACCTCACACCTAGTTTCTCATTTCGGTATTTGGTCTTTTTCTTTTTGTTTTCTTTTTTTTTTGAGACAGAGTCACTCTGTTGCCCTAGGTAGTGGCATCATAACTTACAACAACCTCAAACTCTAGGGCTCAAATCATCCTTTTGCCTTAGGCTCCTGAGTAGCTGGGACTACAGGCCCCCACTAGGACACCTGGCTAGTTTTTCTATTTTAGTAGCGATGGGGTCTTGCTCTTCTGCCCGGCTAGTTTTTTCTGTTTTTCAGTAGAGACAGGGTCTCGCTGTTGCTCAGGAACTCAAAACTCCTTAGCTCAAGAAATCTTCCCACTTCAGCCTCCCAGAATGGTAGCATCACAGATGTGAGCCACTGCGCCCGACCTAGTTTCTATTTCTTAACCCTGGGCTTAGAAGGTGCACAGAAGTCATTTGTTTAATGAATAAAAAAAGCCAAAGAGGGAGTTAAAAAGATCAAAGGAAGAAGCAGATACAAGGGTACTCCCTTCTCCAAAGAAAGACCCATTAATGCGAAGGCTGCTGTCCAAATCTCCAGATGTGAATGAAACCAGAAGGCTCAAGTCGAGTGGGAGGAAGCAGGAGAAGAGTTTCTAGATAGACCCTTGTTCTCTTCTCCTCTCTCTCTCTCTCTCTCTCTCTCTCTCTCTCTCTCTCACACACACACACACGCAAAAGAGAAAATGACACAAGGCTTTGCAACCACGGGCTAGAGGAACCTGGAAGCAAAAGCTGAGGCTGTCAGCTGCCCACCAGTTCACACTCTGAATCCATCTTCCCACCTCCAGCCTCCTGAGAACCTGCCAAGAGCCCCAAGCAGAGACATAGGTGTCCCCACATGGCCTACCTCAGCAGCACGACTAAGCACTGGAGAAAGTGACAGAATGATATTTTAAAAAAACTATTATAACTGAGATATTTTAAAATTCCGCCCTCATTGCAGCATCCCGGTTGCTACAGCAACCCTAGCTCTGCGGGGTGTCCTGATTACCAACATTCACTGCACCTGCCTCCACCGAGAGGCAGCGTCCTCAAGCGCTCAGAAGCTGCTGCCACCAAGGGGAACAGGGAGGAAGTGCCTGGGTTCTGACTCCAAGGTCATTACTTGAGACCCACGGTGATTTTATCTGTTCAGTGTGAACATAAAACCACGCTTACAGATTGATGGAGGAGTGGAAGGGGAGAACTAGGGTAAGGTCCCCAAAACGCTGTCAGGGATCAGGTTTAGTTAAAGTATCGATAATAATCAAACTCTGTGAAGGAGAAGGCTTAGCTAAAACAATAATAATCAGCCACTTTCTGGTTTGCTTGATAACAGTCTGTGTCCCTTTGGTTGAAGGCTTAGCTAAAACAATAATAATCAGCCACTTTCTCGTTTGCTTGATAACAGTCTGTGTCCCTTTGGTTGCTTCTCTGTAATTGCTTCTCTAGAGCACAGATAGTAGCCAGAAAGACTCTTAACTCTTCTGGTAAATAGTATCACCTGTTCAGACCGAGGGGTCGTTGTGGAGGTATCTTCCAGGTCTTGCATTCCAGTGGATTGACTGACATACCCAGGCGGAGGAACTGATTCAGCTGGTCTTGGACCCTGCACTCAAAGCTTTCCATTCCAGTAACTGAGCCACCCAGACAATGGCCCATACTAAATGACTGATGATTCTGCCCTGGAACCAGCCAATCAGCAGACCCTGATTGCCTAATCTGTTGTCCAACTGTCTTTAAAAACCCTGTCTCGTGGCTCGGCGCCTGGTGGCTCAACGGGCTAAGGCTCCAGCCATGTACACCTGAGCTGGCAGGTTTGAATCCAGCCCGGGCCCGCCAAACGACAATGACGGCTGCAACCTAAAAATGGCTGGGCATTGTGGCAGGCACCTATAGTCCCAGCTACTTGGGAGGCAGAGGCAGGAGACTCGCTTGAGCCCAGGAATTGGAGGTTGCTGTGAGCTGGGATGCCACAGCCCTCTATCCAGGGTGACAGCTTGAGGCTCTGTCTCAAAAAAAAAAAAAAAAAAATCCTGTCTCACCTCAGCGCCCGTAGCTCAAGTGGTTAGGGCACCGACCGAATACACCGAGGCTGGTGGGTTCCAGCCCAGCCTGGGCCTGCCAAACAACAATGACAACTACAACAAAAAAATAGCCAGGCATTTTGGTGGGCGCCTGTAGTTCCAGCTACTCAGGAGGCTGAGGCATGAGAATCACTTAAGCCCAAGAGTTTGAGGTTGCTGTGAGCTGTGATGCCACAGCACTCTACTGAGGATGACATAGTGAGACTCTGTCTCTAAATAAATAAATAAATAAGGGCAGGCCTGTGGCTCAAAGGAGTAGGGCGCTGGCCCCATATGCTAGAGGTGGTGGGTTCAAACCCAACCCAGGCCAAAAACCACAAAAAAAAAAAATAATAATAAATAAATAAAAACCCTGTCTCTACAAGTCTCAGAGAGATGG
>CAUYON010074381.1:0-15371 GCA_963573935.1 Arctocebus calabarensis | reverse complement strand
TTGCTACTTCTAGATTTACCAAGTTTGGAGAGGGTCTGTTAAATTTCCAATTATGGCAAGGGAGAGTTCAGTTCTTTGTTTTTATTATTATCTTTATCATTAAATCATAGCTGTGTACAATAGTGCAATCAAGGGGTACAAAGTGCTGGTTTCGTATACAGTCTTAAGAATTTACATCTTTTATGTTTAGCTGGATGGAGCTAGAACATACCTTCTTAGTAAAGTATCTCAAGAATGAAAAAAAGTATCCAACGTACTCAAACAATTGTATGAAAACAATGTATGAACCCTTATGCATTCATGTGAATGATAAAACACAAATACAGTCCAGAAAGAAAGAGAGGAGAGGAGGGAGACGGGAGGGGCGGGGGGAGAGCCAGTGGAGGGTGGGTATTTGGTGGGATCTCACCTAATGTGCATAATGCAAGGGTACATTTCAAAACAACTCAGAGTATAATATAAATGTCTTACTACAAAAAATGAGTAAGTGAGGTAATGGTATGTTAACTGGTTTGATTTAAGCATTTCACATGTATATTAAATCCTCACATTGTATATCATAAATATATAATTATGATTTAATAAAAATTAAGTTAAAAAAGGTTATAGATGTCCCCATTAAAAGATAAATGTTGGCATGTTAAAAAAATAATATTAAATAAAATTATGAATGCTTCAAAAACAATAAAATACATTTACTGCTACTTTCTTGGATTTCAACTTTCTAACTTGGGAAAATTAAAAAAAAATTAACTCATTTGAAAGTATAATTGTGAAGTCTCCACTGGATTCTTTTAAAAACTCTTCTTTTTGTAATGGGAAAAACATTTGGCACTTTTTGTGCTTCATGGATTTGTGTGAAATTTTTTGATAATTTTATTAGGTCTTACTTTTACCTGAAAAGTGAGATTATACAATTAAATTAGAATTAGACTTGGGCCAGGGCACAGCGGCTCATGCCTGTAATCCCAGCACTCTGGGAGGCTGAGGCAGGTGAATTGCCTCAGCTCAGGAGTTAGAGACCAGCCTGAGCAAGAGTGAGACCCCATCTCTAAAATTATAGTTGGGTGTTGTGGCAGGTGCCTGTAGTCCCAGCTAGTTGGGAGGCTGAGGAAAGAGAATCACTTGAGCCTAAGAGTTTGAGGTTGCTGTGAGCTATGATGCCATGGCACTCTACCAAGAGTAACAAAATGAGACTCTGTCTTAAAAAAAAAATAGAATTAGATTGATGTAATTATTCATTATATAATGGAGCTGAATTAGAATTGTTCTTAAGATCAATAACATGTCAGAAATAATGTCTAAGTTTTATTGACATTGAAATAGATTTGTACTCAATTATGCTTTCTTAAGTAAAGCCTGAGCAAAGACCACAACAAGATGTCAAACAGGTGGACTGAGAAGCTAGAAAAGCTAGATTATTGAATTGAGTTTTGTTTCATATCTGAAGTTGAGGCTTCACTTAAACTGAAGACAAGTTTTACATTTTAACCACGAACGAATAAAGCATTTATGTTTCACTGGGATGGCTCCTGGGGTACCTGGTACTCAACATCACAGGAGGATTCGAGTGGAGCGGGAATAGGATGGCAGCAAAGGAAGGTAGAGCTGGTTGTGTGAACTTTGCCAACTATCGAAGCCATTGTGTGCTCAGTGCTTTACTTACGAATCCAGTGACGCCCTCACAGAAGGATTCTGAAGCTGGGCCTCAGGGCCTGCGCTCCCACCTGACTCAAAACACCAAAACTAGCCTGGGGTCTCCCTCCGCCTCTCATCAAATGGTGACAAGAGTTCACAGCCTGCTATGTCTGCTAATTCTCTGTCCCCAAAGATAAGCCATGAAGCTGTTGGAAAGAGGCCATCCATCATGACATCACGTGGTATAATGACCCGTTAGAAACTCAGCTCTTGGCCCGAGGTGGAAGTGTGTTAGGCAGGGCTGTCAGGAAATACAGCTGAACAGGCTTTATCTTGCTGGCGCTATCTCGTTGTCTTTTCGTGTTATTGTTCCAGGGTATACATTTTTTTTTGTCCATTCCCACATATGGACTAGGAAACTTTAACCTCTTAAAAAGGCAGCCATGAAGATGCTCACTGACACTGACCCCAGAGAGCATCCTTCAGCGGAAGGGAACCACTGGCAGCTCACCCTTTCCCCCACCACTTTGGTCCTTTATTATCTTGTGATGATAAACCTTATGTGAATATTTTTCATTGTAATGATAACCTAGCAACCACTCTTTGGGAACCCATGTCCATACTGTTTACAATAAGCCTAGTTTTCAGCTGAGTCTGCTCCCACTACAGCCCTGAGATAATACTTCAAAATGAAAAGGGGCTCATTGTGGTTGTAAGAACATGCAACAGAAATAGGTTTCATAAACAAGAACAAAATATAGGTATTGTGTGTGTAAAAGAACAATGAGAACAAAGCTCTCTTGATGATGTTTACACATTGGACTCTCTAAAGAGTGAGAATCACCAACATTTGGAGTTCAAAGAGCCTATTGTGCACAAGAATGGGATTCCCACCAGAGCAGGAGGTCACCGTGGTGTGACTATTTTTTACCTCAGGCAGGTGATCTGCCAGAGGGTTGGAAACTGTAAGCCAAGGGCAGCCTGCTCTAGGACTGCGTATGGTTCCTATTCTTTTCCCACTGTGCCAGAGCAGACAGAGGCCTAACAGACAACATATAAAATAGTGGCTGAATGACCCATCTATTGAGAGAAATGAACATGTAGTCTTTTACTGCAGCAAATCAATGGTTATTGACAGTACCAAACACATGAGTTTATACTGAGCTTGAGGCTGTAGGCTTCTCTAGTCAAAAGTCAAGGTACATTGGGGGGAGTGAGAGAGAGAAGGGAGCCTCTGAAATTAGGGCTCTGCCTGCTGGAACTGGGGGAACAAAAGGGGGGCATTTCCAGAGCATGTTGGCGACAATATGTGGCAATGAATAAAACTATAGACTTCATTCCCAGAGAGACCAGGGTTCAAATCTTAGCTCTGCAACTTAATGCATAAATCTTTTCTAATTTCTTCCAGTCTTAATGTCCTCCTGAATAACATGAGGAACTTTGCAAGGCTGTTCTGATGTTCTTTAAAACATAATGTCTGCAAGTTTCCTGTATGATAGATCTGAATAAATGGTAGTCATTACTTAGCTGTTAACTGATGAAGATGGAAGAATTGATTATACTTTGTGATTTGATTTAGTAGCTGTATATAGTAAGCCTGCAGAGTACAGCTACATTAGTATAACTCTCCTAATTTCGCTACTTCATAAGCATTTCTATAACTTCTACTATGTGTTACACCCTTTCCTGGGTCTTGTGACAAGGATAGGTATGAAGAAACCACACACATGTGCGTCAATTAAACACTTTGAGTATTCTCGTGGGATTGTATCTTATTTATCTTCATAGTTGCAGTTCGTAAAATGTAGAGGACAGTTAATAAATATTCAGTGAATAGATAAATGAGCCAATGAACAAATAAATTTATAAATTAAGATATGGTTTCTACACTAAAAGAAGCAAGTATTTCAGGGGACAGAGATGCACGTTCACAAATAACAGTAGGGAGAAAAACAGGACGGGTATTGCTGAGTACCCTATCTCCAGGACTCCAACCAAAATGTTGTTTTAAAAGAATAATCCAGTGGCGTGATGATGCTTGTGAATCCTTCAAACATCTGTGCCTCAAGGAGCTCTGAAAGGGAAAGCTTGCTAAAGCATCAAATCTGCAAACCCGCGTTGCTGTCTATTTCCATCCTAAGTGCCTGGCTAGGCAAAAGAAACTCAGAAGTGCCTAATGCTCAATTGGGGGGCGTGAGGAGCACACAGTTTACCAGAGCTGATGTTGCTAAAGTCTTTATGTTATATGGGGTCAGATCCTAAGCCTACTGGATAGAGGGCTTCCTTTATAATAATATTTTACCAAGTACAAACAAAATCACCCCATGTGGCAAAATACTATTAATGAGCATTGTCAATAAAACCTAATTTTAGGACTATTATTATATCAGATTGTTACTCAGAGAAATGTATGCTGATGGATTTATGTTTAATACTGTTGAAATTGGCTGGGTGCGGTGGCTCATGCCTGTAATCCTGGGAGGCCGAGCTGGGAGGATCTCTTAAGCTCAGGAGTTTGAGACTAGCCTGAGTAAGAGCAAGACCTCATCTTTATTGAAAATAAAAAAATTAGCCAGGCATTGTGGCAGGAGCTTTTTGTCCCAAATACTCGGGAGGCTGAGGCAGGAGGACTGCCTGAATCTAGGAGTCTGAGGTTGCTGTGAGCAGGCTAATGCTATGGTACTCTGTTCTGGACAATCAAGTGAGACTCTGTTTCAAAAGAAAAAAAATTAAAATCATATCTTTTCACATTTTTAATTATGGTGAATGAGCATTGTATATTCAAAGGTGAGTAAAAGGAGAAATGCTTATTACCTCTTTTCTGTATGAATTCTTTGCTTGTTTTAATTATTGGCTCCTTTTGTGACCCACTCAGTATGATCAGAGCTCATCTACCATCTTCCTGTCAGTTCTTACATCGGATTCCAGCCCATTGAGCACAAGTTTAAAGTAACAGGGGGCAGAAGAGAAACTCAGATCAGTAAGGCATTATCTCTTAACTCTTTTCCTCAAAGGTTATATACTGGGCAGAAAAATGAAATTGCTAACTAATTTGATTGTATTTTGTCTAATCAGAATTTGTCCTTCCTTAGCCATTCAGGGATCTACCTGGCCCCTTGACGCCACTTCCGCCTCCAACTCTACCACGAACCTCAGCTGATCAATGCCTCTCATCCTCCTTGAACTCAGTTGTTATTTCAGGGATTGGCACGTGAAACAATTAAACCTGATGAAGTGCAATGAAATTCCACCCAATTTTCTGGGAACGATATCCTAGACCTTTCATGGTGCATCTAAGTGGATAAAGCAGAAGATTCCACTACTGCCATTTTACAGTTTAGCTAAGATGGCAATAATGTAGCTGAGCACAGAGCTGAGATTTCTGTGGCATTCCTCTAGTCCTGAACTCAGGCACACTGAAGCATCTCCTAATCCTAAAAATTACAGTAATATAAGCTAATAACACTTTCTGCCTAAGTCATTTTAGCTGGGGTTTTGTGTCACTTTCAATCAGGTTCTAATTTTTCAGGACAGTGCCAATATCAGATAACTTTCTTTCTTTCTTTCTTTTTTGGTTAAGACAATTAGTTAATTATTAGTTAACTTTAAACTCAGTGTGCTTTAGTTTTTATACTATAAGAATTTTTATATGAATGAATTTGGAACAAAAGCTCTCCTCTTTTTTTGTATAATTTTGTTCTCTTTTTGGTACAGAAAATATTGTTTATCTACGAGTATCAAAGATAGCCCTTACAGTCTTATTTTTCCATAAATGTGAATTATCAAAGAAGTAAGAGCATCAAGAAGACAAAAACACCAGATAAGAATTTCCTACTTTAACAAGCTTTCCAGGAGATTAAAAATTAAACAAACAAACAAACAAAAAATCCAAACTCCTTGAATTTCTCCCTACCAAACAACTAATCAAATTACACCCAAATTCATATCCTGTTTTTTCCTGTTAAAAAGGGATGTAATTCCTCTTATGAAAGACCATCCCTCTGACGATACTTTGATTTTCATCTTTTCCTTTCTTCTACAAAAAGTTACACAATCAACTTCCCCTTTTTCTCAGCCTCTGGCTCTCAACTTTGCCTAGTCTTTTCTCACCTGAAAGAAAGAAAGAGAAAATAAAAATAGTAAAAAATTTTAAATCATCTCTAACTATCCATCTGTCAATCAATTAAACCTCTCCGTAGCGCTATTCTACTCCTCCTCGTGGTCAAATTTACCCTGACCATCTTTCTCTCCTTCCATTCAAAATTCTCAAAAGAATTGCCTACAATTATCATCTTTATTTCTTAATTATTTTCACTCACTCCTTTACCCACTCCAAGCTGACTTTTACCAAAGTCCCCTTCTTAAGGTTATTTATGATCTCCATGTAGAAATCTTTTTCCTTAGGTTTTATTTTGGGGAGAGGGTGTCATATTTTCAATTCTCATCTTACTTGTCTTTCTGCCAACATTCATTTTTGGACACTCATTCCTTTCAAAATACTCTATGCCTTTAATTTCCGTAATACACACATACTTGGCTTTTTTCTAATGTATTTGAACACATTTTCTATTTTCCTTTGCAGGCTAAACTGTCTTTACACAGATATCAGATGGAAAACTCAGTTAAGCCTATTGCCCGACTGACTTTTTTATTATTATGTGATATCCCAGGTAATTTTCTTGGCTCTGAATTCCACTTTATCTGATGTCAATGCATCATTCTTTTTTTTATTTACTAATATTTTCATGGTATATCTTTTTCCATCTTTTTACTTTAAACCTTCCAATACTGAAATAAGTTTCTCATAGCCACAGTGTGGTTGCTGTTGATAGTGATATATTACACACTCTGCCAGGTTTTGTCTTTTATTTTGGGGTATGTAGAAAACTTGTATTTGATGTAATTTTTTATAGGTTAGGGCTTACATCTGCCACTTTTTGGTGCTTTCTCTAGTTTCTCTGTTCTTTGTTTCTCTGGGTTTTTATCCTGCTTTCCTGTGAATTATTTGAATGCATTTTAGAAATCTGTTTTGATCTATTTAGAGTATCTCTGAGTATATCTCTTTATATAAATTCTTTTAGTGCTGGCTGTAGGTATTTTATCTGACACAATTATCACAGTCTACTAGGATCTGTATTTTACTTATTTGGGTGAAATAAAGAAACCTTACTTTCCTTTAAGTCTCTTTATATTTCTTAATTTATAATATCAATTAATTTTGGCCATCAAAGTTGAGCAATGGTGTCATCCAGGGCCAAGGAACTACGTATTAGTTAAGTAAGTCATTGGACATCCTGTCATTCTTGCCCTTTCCTAGTGAGCAGAAAGTGAAAAACAGTGGCCGTGGCTTTGGCCAGGAGAACTTGACATCATGGGACTTTAGCTATTTGCACTCAGTGCAGGGGAGCTCAGCCTGCTCAAAGGAGACACTATGTCTGCCCCAGGTGTAAATTTGTTTTTCCACTTTGGAGAAGGATGGGTTTCTTGAATGCTCTTCCTTGGAGTTACAGCTTGCTGAACTGCTTTCTTGGCTCAGCTCCCGATCTTTGGCTTCCTAGAGTCCGATTTCATCCAGTTTTTCTTCCTCTGCTCAGGAGCCTCTGCTGAAGGTTGCTACTAGGCGGCCATCTTCCCAGAATTCCCCCACTTTTCCTCTTTGAAAAGAGAAATAATTTGTACCAGGGAGTAACATAAAGGGAGCTCATAAAAACAAATAGGATCTTGAGCTCTGTAGATACATTTGTTTTCTAAAGAGCTTCAAGTACTTTTAGACATTTCTGCCTTTCATTACTTACCCAGAAAAACATAAAGCTGATAGAGTTTGTGTAGGACCAAGGAATGCCACAGTAAGAAAGGGGGGAAAAAACAGGAAAGGGAAGAAAGAGGAGAGGGAGGGAGGAGAAAGGATGGAAGTGAGAATTAAAAAAAAAAAATTTCAGAAATTTTTCTAAGGTTCTAAAAACTTTGCCTGAGTCTTATAAAAATGAGGGGGCTTTTCCTTTCTTTCTTTTGTCTGACCAGCCAGGATCACATTCTAAAAGGTTCCCGATGAGGTCACTTCTGGAAAATGTGGAAATCAAGGCCCTACAACAATCCAGACAGTCTCTCTTCCTTGAATCCCATTAATGACATTTCTTCAGGTCACTGCGGAAAACCTCAATGTCTGAAAGAGATGGAAAAAATAAATGGTCTCCATCCTTTAATCTATTCCTACTTGATAACTATCATTATCTACAATCAGTTCTATATATAATTAGAGGGTTTATTTTTTGCATTACAAAAACTATCCCTAATTATATGTTATTTGCAAATTGCTGCTGATCTACATTCGTCTTTATGATAAAACAAGGGTCTTGCCCCTACCCTATTAGTATGGTTTCTATACTCTTTCTCTCCTATCCCAAATTGCCTGATTTAGAGACAGGTTATGTTCAAAATGTTTTTTGAAAGTATTTATCTGTCTTTCCAACATATATACAGCAGATTCTGTGTTGAAACACCCATTCATCACTTTCTTATCCTCTGGCAAAAGCAGAAGGAGATAAATCATGGAGAAAAAAAAAAGCAGGGACTAGAGCAGGTTTTCATACAAATGTACTCTGTGAATCTCGACATTCAGACACAGCTGTTTACTGTAAGTACTTTTTGGTTCCTTTGTTTAGAAATGTCTAATAAAGTTATAGTGAGAGATTGCTTTAAGATGAACCTCCTGATAGGGAAAAAGAGATTCTTGTTCTCTAAACAAATAGGGCAAGACTATACTATAACAGCACAGAGATAGGATAATGGAAAAGAAGTTGATGTTTCTTTAAACTTTTAGTACACTTAGGAATTCATGGACCTGCAAAGTAAAAGAAAATTTCTTTGAATAAGAATAAACATTTCAGAAAGCCAGGCAATATGAAATCAGAGCAAACAGTTCCTTAGTCTTCAAAATTTAATCCAATGATTGACTAAATTATTGCCAAAAATTGTTCTATAAGCTATAAAGAAGACCCTTATTTTTGTATCTCTCAACAAGTGAATTAACAATTCTGCCATTACTAGCAAACTGTGATCATTGATGGATAAACGGAAATTCAGAGAGTAAAAATGTGTTCTTGTGATTATACAAGGATTGTAAACACCAAGAATTAGTTAAGTTCCAAGCATCTGCAGATATTAAGAGAACCAGTTGCACTTTCAAGTTTGAGGTCAAGTTGAGATATTGTGCATGAGTTGTGCAAAAAGACTAGAATCTAAATCTGCATTCTGAATGCTTATTTTTGTTGAAACTAGATGACTCAGCAGCAATAAACAGTTTTCCTTGTATTGGTGTCTAGTATTTAATATTTATCTGCAAAAACACATTGTTTTTAGAAAATCTTTTAGCTTAGACATAGATTATAGATTATATTGGCTCTCTGTCACTTCTTCCATTTTCAGCTATTTTAAAAATCCAGCACAGTTGAAAATATTACAAAGAAACATCACAGTATGTCCCTAAGTGATATCTTAGTGAAGTAGTCCTTCAGGATTCCTGAGAATGCTTATATTTTCATCATCAATAGTATTATAAAAATTATTTATTAAGAGCTTCTCTGGTGTTTTTATCCTCTATGTTAAGAAATCTGGCACTCTCTAAAGAACCCAGTATGGGTTCAAATGCTTTTCTTCAGTCTCTTCTAATCTTCTGCTTTGGTCTGCCACTCATATATGATATTCTCAGGATTCAGTATTTGGGCCAGGGTAGTGGCTCACACCTGTAATCCTTGCACCCTGGGAGGCCAAGGCAAGAGGATCTCTTAAGCTCAGGAGTTCAACACCAGCCTGAGCAAGAGCGAGACCCTGGCGCTACTAAAAACAGAAAAATTAGTTGAGCATTGTGGCAGGTTCCTGAAGTCCCAGCTACTTGGGAGCCTGAGGCAAGGGATAGCTTGAGCCCAGGAGTCTGAGGTTACTGTGAGCTAAGCTGATGCCACGGCACTCTAGCCTGTGCAACAGAGTGAGACTCTGTCTCAAAAAAAAAAAAAAAAGGATTCAGTATTTGACTTACTCGCATCATGACATCGCCCTGAGCCGTCTCATCCCCTTTGCCACTACTAAGTACTCTCAACAAATAGCACAGCAAAGTGAGGGCTAGAAGAGCACAGTGTTTAAGGAGACACACACTCTGGCCATGAACTTAGGCTGCCTAAGTTTCAATCTTGTATCTGTCACAAACCTCTTCATGGTTCTGTTTTACAATCTTTAGAATGTGCCAGAGGATGTAATGCCTGCCTGATAGAGGTGAAAAGTTGTATGTGTTAATACAGTAAAATGCCCAGAATGGTTTGTCGCTTTGTAGATGGTCCCCATTGGTTATTATTATTCTCATGTCATTGATTCCCAAATCTCTATCTCCAGCCTCTCACCAAAGTTTTGGATCTAAATAAATTATTCCCTTTGGCCTTCGATAATTTTACATGTACCTGTTTTCCCATTTTTCATTAATTGGAATATCTAGTGATGAGACTCAGCACTCTGAGTTTTAACATGCTAGATATTCTGATACAAACTAAACAATGTAACCATGTTTCTAGGTTTATGGTTCTTGCTTGAATCATCTCCACTGGTGCTGAACTTATCCCACACTTGTTCTATCATGCCCCCTCTAGAAGACATCTCTTCTTAGCCATCAGCGTCATCTCTGCCCAACACTCAACAAGGCGTCCTTGACACTGTCCATCTCATACTTTATCCCCATCCTTTCCGTAGCTCCTAAATGTATCCTGCTTCTCTCCAATCCTATTGCTATGGACTTCATTCTTTTATTCATTTGACAATTATTTACTGAGCACTCGCTACGTGACAGGCCAGGGAGATAGCCTGGTGCATATTGAAATTTCTACTTAACAAAGCTCAGACCCTTATCATCATTCACCTGGATTATGACAAATGTCTACTCACTGGCTCTTTATGTCTTCAGTCTTCAGGGCTTTTCAACTAATTCGCATCATAAGCCACACACAAGTCTAATCATGTCAGTTTTGTGCTTAAAACTCCCTCACTTCTGAAATACGGTTAACCCTGCTGCTGTCAGAGACAACCTTTGCCAAGCTGCGCCATCATCTGTCCCTGCCTCCATGTTACTCTCTCTACCTGGGACCTCTGCTTCAAGAAACTAAGCTCTGTGTCAGTCCCTGTCCCACACCACAGTGTTGTCCACTAAACACACACGTATTCACCTCTACTCTTCGCTAGATATCAGTGCAGGATTTTTTTGGCAAAACATATGAGAATAGATGGCGGGTGTTCAGCCAAGCCTGGCAGAGTAGGAAAGCTTCCCACTTCCTGCCCCAGGGCCCTCCGCAGCAGGCACCCTTTCTCCCCGCTATGCCTTCCCCATACCTCCCTCTTCCCTAGTTTACCTAATTCATTCTCCAGATTCATCCTTCCCTGCCAATCCCTGTGTCATCCTGCCTTAGGCCGACCTAAGTGACCCTCCTCTGGTATTGCATAGAATCCTAAGCATTGTGTTGACTGTGTTGTACCAATGTGATACAACGTGTACCACCGGATTTTTGTGTCTGCCTTTCTGTACAGAGTAAAAACTCCTTGAGAGAAAAACTATTTATTATTTTTGAATTCCAGGCAGCACAAAGCTGGGCAACTGTAGGAATGGGGGCACACAAAATAGACCACAACAATAATGAACTCCATCCGTGAGCACCACCACGTGTCGACACAACCACAACCATGGACACTGATGTACCAACAAGGTTACCAACCCTGACCAAACTGCTTGGACGGTGCTGCTGCTGATGGAAGCACATGGAGGCGAATTCCCAAACTTGTCAGACCATCGTAGACCTTGTCTCCATATGTGGAAATGTCCAGAAATAAAATGAACAGTTACAGAAGAATTCAGATTCCTATAGTCACATTAACTGCCATGTGTTATATTTAATTTGTGCTAGTTTTGAGCTAGTTTTGAACCCGGGGCCACTTGAGGCATGTATAATTCACATGTGCCTGGTCTATTTTGTGTGCCTCCATTCCTGCTACACGAAAAAAATTTTTTTTCCTTATTAGATCAAGATAGGTCAAGCAATGTGTGAATTATATATGCTTCCTGAGGCTGTTGACTGAAAACTAATGTGAGTTAAATACAACTCACATGCCAGTTAATATCTTGACCTAATAAAACACTGTGCTTCCCTCCCCTCAAAAAAGCATGTTTTTTTCTCCTCATGTGGAAGTCAATGTGTTAGGGAAGAATTCAGATTTCTATTGTGAGGGTGTTAAAACAAAGGCCAGTGGTCCACACAGCAGAGATATTTTGGTTAAACTGCTTTCAAACTGTGTTCAAGACCTATCTGAGAATCATAACATGTAACCAACTTAGTTATTGCATTTTTCTTTCTTTAAAACAGAACAAAGTAGAAAATAGTAGTCTGAGCCTACAGGAAAAGAATATACTATTTTATTTTTGTTTCATGAAACTTTTGTTATACACACACAAATAATGTGCTAGATCACAGTATAAGATAAATTTCTTGTTATGAATTGTACTCAAAAAAGTGTGAAAGTCACCATTGAAGAAGATCAAGAATCATCTTCATCATTCCCAGGGGATTCTCAGGAGCCAGACACCTCTGAACTGACATGTCAGTACCCAAACTTTGCATATTTATTCCCTCTGTGGTTAAGCTTCTCCA
This sequence comes from Arctocebus calabarensis, assembly GCA_963573935.1. Taxonomy (NCBI): domain Eukaryota; kingdom Metazoa; phylum Chordata; class Mammalia; order Primates; family Lorisidae; genus Arctocebus; species Arctocebus calabarensis. The sequence continues at coordinate 3,054 of CAUYON010074381.1, read as the reverse complement.
TTTAAAAAATGAAGAAAATAATCACAATTGCCTCCAAAATGTACTTATATTTATTACAATCTACGGAGATATTTCTAAATACCTAAGATATTTTAAAGATTATGTAAGTCATCAATTCTGTCCTTTAGTTCTTCAAAATCATTTTAAAGAAAATTGGTTTTCTTTTCTTTATTTTTTTTTTCAGTCTCATTGCTTGTTTTTTATTTCATGGGCACTGACATATACAGATGCAAGCAGTCCTGATAAGATAAATCAGTAGGACAACATCCTTGGGAACAGGGTGGTGGGGGATGAGTGAGGGTAACAGAGCATGTGCTCAGATCCTTTATATAATGACATGATTCATTCCCAGACACCCAGATGTAGCTCCGTTGCCTTCTGCAATGGCTTCGAGGGAAAGGAAGCCTTTCCACTTTTCTTCAATGGCTCTTTTGCAATTGTTCACTTTGGCTGTTGGTGTCTCCCCAGCTGGGACTGGACATTCATGTTATTAGAGAACTGAACGTCTCAGCCCCTCATGTGTAAGCCCTATTGTCTGGCTGGTGGGTAGGGTGCAGTACCATCGGGCTTTATTACTGTTTGGGTAACAGGAAGAAACCTGGTACTTTTGTACTGTTCAAACACTCATCCCATTCATGGCCACTGTTTATACCAGAGGAAAATGTTCTCACAGAGAGACCAATAATTTAGAAAATATTTGAACGGGAGGTTGAATAGTTTCTGTTAGTGTCTTTCTTAGTGATCTCCATTTCTGAATACAATGTGGTTCTGTTATAATGGGTTCTCTAACTACAGATTTTGTTTATTGAGAGCCAAATCTTGCTCCCTGTATACAGAATAAAATCTCTGTTACCACCAAATAAAAAACCTATAATAAGTTTAATTCTTATTGCCAACTTCTGGGATGATATGATGAGCTGTGATGCTAAGAATACAGAAATAGGTAGATGTATAAAAATGCAGCTCTCATTTTAGAAGATGAACAAACCTGATAAAATGAGGCATGAGATGCAATTGCAGGTATTTTAGAAAGTGCTAAATTTCATGATTGCTAAACATATAAAAGTTTTCCTAATTAGAATACTGAATTGGGTGGAGGCAAGGGAGATTTGGACTCAGGATTAGCCATATATCTGAAGGTTTGTAAGCTTCCAAGTTCTCTCTCCACTTTTGATCAGAATAAACCAGTACTACTGAGGAAGACACAACTCAGTGAATGGATAGTTATAGCATGTAGTAGGTTACGGTTTTCAAAGTTAGGTGTGTAGAAATAACTTTATTTCTCTATAAACTGATTTAATGTCTATTCCCAGCCCTATTGTCCTAGAGTGTATGGATTTTTCCTGCCCAAGGTTTCAAGAGTAGCATCGGATCGTAGGTCATCTCATACAGGCATCCTCTAAAACTACCTGGGTCCCATGGGCCTTTCATCATCATTCCATGCAGATTGGTGGTGGGTCATCCCATGCTTCCAAAAGGAAAGCATAGTATAGTGTGTGGGTTTCTCCTGGATACTGCCATCGCCCTCCAGGGGGCACAGAGGGCCTTTGGCTGCTTCTGAGTCAAAGTTTCTGATGGCTGCTTGGGCCATCAGAAACTCCCCAAGGATACCCGAGCTCAGCCCAGCTCTGTGCCAATCCCACCTGCAGAGAAGACCTCAGTCCTGAGTCATTTTGAGACATGAAAGACTATGAGTCTTCCTAAGGACTGATCCACCTTGTATTCTCAGATTCTGCTGCTCCGTCAAGCTGCATCAGATGCCTGGAAGTCTAGGCCTTCTCGCCCTCTACTCATGGTGCAGGGGTATCTTCTCTGGTCTTGGTCCTTCCCTGGAGCTACACCATGGAAGACGGCTTGGGGGCCTCTCCCCTCAGATCCCACAAACCTATCTGGGGTCCATTGACATTTCTCCCTAGGGTTTGATCCTTGACAAGGGACAAGGCACAAGACTCCTCTTTCATGGGTACACATCTCTGCTTTATGGCTCTCTCCTCCCTCCTTCAATCAAAGACCTTCATTGGAATCCCAGGATGGGAAAAGCTTTGTTCTTATGCACTAAATATTCTCCCAGATATTGTCTAGTTTTTGAGACCTGAAGGCCAAGAATCGGCCATTTTGTTGTTTGCTTTCTATCATGTCATCTCTTTGGTTACATTTGTAATTTGGATATTTTGACACTCTGTCATGTGTTTCTCACAGTATAGAGACAAGAATTCCATATAGCAAAACTCTAGGTAGGGATGCAACATAATTTTTTTAATAAGGAAGCTTTTTTGAATCCTTTCTAATGAAGCCATATGGAGAGATTGTTTTGTTTCTCTATGCACAGACAGGTTGTGTTGACTCTAAAATACTTCCTGGACATGGTCTCAGTCTATCTGTTTCTAAGAACCCCTTGGGTGATGTTTGTGAGAATCCTGCTCTGGGAGTTTGAAGTCCACCTGTGGTTTTCCTGTTCGCTCACCCAATTCTGAGATCAGATGAGACATCATAGGAGAAAGATGAGGGATCTGAAGTCAGTGGTCAGGGTTCAAATAATGGCTCCATTTTCATTAACTGCTTGATCTGGAAAATCATTTTGCCTCTCTGATTCTTAATCTTTTCAGGTGTAAAAAGCAATTAATAATTCTTAGTTGTCATGTTTGGAGAAAGAATTCCCCTGTGCTGAATAAAATATAAAGACTAATTGCAGTTATCTGTGCCATCCTGAAGCCACTGAGTCTCTTTAGGGCAGCCAAGGGAGAGCAATCCACTCATCCCTGCTTTAAAGGAAGAGTGTCCTTCAACCCAGGGGACATCAAATGGCAGTTATAGTTAATGACATGGCTACAGGTTGCTGAGAAGTGGCCTCAAGTGTTGAGTTCAGCCTCAGTAATTTGGAAGATTTCTTTTTTCTTTTTTTTTTTTTTGCGATTTTAAGACAGAATTTATTCACAGAAAAGAAAGAAAAGAATACAGAAAACATTAAGGCATCTGTTAGAGGGAGAAAATTCTAGTGGGGAGAGAGAAGCTCTCTCCGTTTCTCTCCCAGTCTTTCCCCATCTCCTCCTTTAG
>CAUYON010074380.1:0-19301 GCA_963573935.1 Arctocebus calabarensis | reverse complement strand
GGAGAGGAGGGGGAGAGAGAACAAAGAAATTAACACGGGAGAGGAAGAAGAATGTTCAGTTGAGAATAGGAGGTAATAAAAATAGTCTAAGAAAAGAAAGTGAAGTAAAGAGTTATTTGTCGATAGCGCCTCCAAGAAAAGGATATTCAAAAACAAAATCTCAAAAATATTACTATTTTTATATGTATATAGAATTGCAGTCCAGTCTGGCAACAACCATCTGCTGTGAGAGGGGAGCACGGGAGCAGGGCTCATGGCAACTGCGGGGGAGGGTCCTCGTGATCGTTGCAGATTTCGGTGGCCGCAGCGGTGTCGGCGGGGGTGATGTCACTATTCACGGGGTGGTGGCACCACGCTCACAGTAGCAGCAGTTTCGGAGCGCCCGAGCGACCACAGCAGCACAAGCAGCAGCCGTTGCTATGGCCACTATGGCCGCGGGTCGCAGCTGCTTGCAGTGGCCATGAAGGCTGTATGGGAGGGGCCATGCAGTTGCTGCAGATCTGAGGGGCAGCGGCGGTGTGTCACTATTCATGGGGCGGCAGCTTCGGAGTGACCGCAGCAGCACCCGGGGTGGCAGTTGCTATGGCCATGTTTCGCAGCCGCTCCCAGCCGCCATGAAGGCTGGAGGGGAGGGGGTTTTGCGGGGCTGTTGATGGGAACTTGAACTTCAGTTATTCTCCAGCTGAAGTGCCCGGGGGCCCTCCTCGCCAACTTCCACACCTTCCACAGCTCAGTGTCTTTTCCACCCCTCTCAGGCTTCACTAGGTTCCCCGCCTAGTGTAACGTTGGCTGATCACCCATTCTTTCTCTCTCTCATTGATCTGGGGAAAAGGTGCTCACCATTTTGGACATTCCAATGTGTTAGTCCGGCAGAGTCCGGACCCCTCAGCTCACGCCAGGGCTGCCCTGGTCTCCATGCTTCCCAGCAGCAGCCTTTTCTGATCGTCAAACTCTGAGTTCCATGCTTCAGTGGAATTTTCTCTGATTAGAGCTTGTGGGTCGGGACCTGCTGTCCTCCCTGTGGGAGGGGCCGGCTGCCCCTCCGCCAGGCAGGGGAAAACGGTCTGCAGCAGTTTCCACGGTTCAGTACTATATTTCAAATGCGCCAATCCTCCCGATCTCTGTGTCTCACCAGCTGCCCGTACACTCCAATAGTTCACACTATTGGGGAAAGATTCAGAGCTCCCTCCCTCTCACCTGCTGACCGGGGAGAGATGGGCTATGGGACCGTCTCTGCCGCCATCTTCTAGCACTCTCCCCAGAATCAACTTTTAGTGCAGTCTTATCTAAATATCACAAGGATGAGACCTAAGGTACAATTCATTCTAAAGCAAATTTTCTTCCAGCTGTGAATTTGTGGAGTTAAAGAAATTATGTGCTTCCAAAACACAATTACGAAACAGGAATAGGACAGACATTTCCAATATAAGTGGGATAAATATAAAAGAAGAAGGGGATAACTAGTTCTATATAAGTTGAAACTCCAACATGGCAAACAAAATTAGATCTTAAAATTTGAGAATAAACTTATGTGAGGTTTTTATCACATTTCTGGACACATTGGGGTTGGAATTAAGCCCCTCAAAATCCAGGGGACCCTAGCAATATGGCTCTGCTGGGCACAGGTCATGCCATTGTTCTCACAGGTTGAAATCAGGTGCTTGTGGCTATTTCAGGCTAGTGCTACATGCTGGTTTCTCTATGGAGTTGGGCCCCTGTGGCAGTCCTGTTCCCTTTGATTCACTAAACATTGACCTTGTGGAGATTCTCTGTGGTGGTCCCAACCCCACAGTTCATTGCCTGGGCTCTGAGGATCTCTGAAGCATCCTTCAAAATCTAGCTGGCGTCAGCCATTCTTCTACAGCTCATTCACTCTGTGTGCCTACAGAACTAGCATTGCATGGATTCTGTCATGACTTGTGGCAGTTCCCCTTCAGAGGAACAACTGTAGCTATACCTGAGCCCTCTTGAGCTACAGCTGGGGTGATCAAGGAGTACTTCACTGGAATGCAGGGAGCAGAGACATAAGATAGATTTGCACAATGAACCCTGAGGTCCTATAGCTACCTGGGCCCCTCCCTTAAAATCTGTATGCCTCATGGTCTTAGTATTCTGGACCTGTGAAAGGTATATCTCAAACATCTCCTTAAGTATCACCAAATGCTTTTGGGTTATTTTTCCTTCCTATTGACGGATACCTGGCTTCCTTGGTTTTCTCTTCTAAACATGCTTTTCTATTTCTTTACATAGCCTGGCTGAGAATTTATAGGCTGAGAATTTTCCAAATCATTAAATTCTGATTCCTTTTTAATTATAAACTTTGTCTTTAAATCATTTCTCATTTCTTGCATTTTAGTGTAAGCATGCAGCACCCTGAATACATTGCTTAGACATTTCTTCCACCAAATATTCTAGTTCATCACACTGAAGTTATTCCTTCCATAAAATGGTAGGACACAGACAGAAGTCAGCCAAGTTTTTTGCCAGTTTATAGGAAGAATGGTCATTTCTATAATTTCCAATATTTTGCTCCTCATTTAATCTAAGATTCCATTGTAATTGCATATATTTCTATCAACATTCTGTTCACAAACACTTAAGTATTTTTTATTTGAAGTTTTGTATACATTTATCTTCTTCTGAGCCCTCACATAATTATCCTTTACAGTCTGTTCACATAAATACAAGCTTTTTCTAGCCTAATTCTCTAAACTTTTGCATCCTCTACCCATTACCCACTTCCAAAGCCAAGTCCTCATTTTTAGGTATTTGTTATAGTATCAACCCACTCTTGGTACCAATTTCTGTCTTAGTTCATTTGTGATGTTATAACATAATACTAAACACTGGGTAATCTATAAAAAATAGAAATTTATTTCTCATAGTTCTGGAGATTGGAAAGGTTTGAACTTGGTAGGCTCCAAGACCAAAACACCAGCAGATCCAGTGTCTGGTGAGAGCTGCTTTCTTCATTCAAGCTGGCACCTTCTTGCTGCATCCTACAGAGGGATGAATACAATGTTCTCCCATGGTAGAAGAAACAGCAGTGTTTAACTTACCCCTTTGAGCCCTTTTATAGGGCATTAATACCACTCATGGGATTCAGTTCTCATGGTATATTCATCTTCTAAAGGCAAAACCTCTTAATACTGTTATACTCAGAATTAACTTTTAGCATGAATTCTGGAAGGGATGCAAACATTCAGATCATAGCACTTTCTTAAAGGTCACATCTCCTCATACAGTCACATTTAGCATCCATGTACAACATATGAATTTGGGGGGAGGCACAAAAATTTAATCCATAACAAAAAATAAAGCACAGATATTCTATAATCAGATTAATATTAACTTCTTTATATATTTTATAATATTAGGTATTTCCCTTTTTTGGTCATTGGCAAAGAGAAAGTGGCCAAAATGAAGTTCAATTTTTCAACAAGGAAAATCACTGACAAGGGTGGCTTCATACTTAATTTCACATTTCAAGAATTAACATTAATTGTTTTCAGATTCTTACAAAAGTTTGAATAGGAAGGAATACTTCCTTATTCAGGAGATTAGTATTACTCCAACACAAAAACCAGATAAAGACACTAAAAGAAAAAAACTACTGACCAATATCCATTGTGGAAAAAATCTTACCATAGTAATAGCAAACTTAATTCAGAATCATACTAAAAGCATTATACACCATGACCAAGTGGAATTTATTCCTGGCATACAAAGATGGGACAAATTTTGGCAATCTATCCATGTAATGTCCCACATTAACAGAACAAAAGTGAAATACAGAGTGACCAAAAAGTCCCCCGTAAAAACACTATACATAGGAAAATTGGAAAATTGTGGCTAGATATGTGTTTATTTATGATATATTTATTGCAAAATTTTATAAAATAATGTGCCACCTCTTTCTAAAATTTTGTAATAATTTTTTTTCCAGTGGTAAGATAGTATTTTATAAACAGAAAGGAAATATAGAAGGAGTAAAAAAGGCACCAGTGCTTCTGGAAAAGGGGAAGACGTAAGTCAAAAGTCTCTCTTGGGTCTTTTGTCTAGGGCATTTAAAAAAAAAAAGACACATTTAGTTACAATTTCCCAGTTTCCCTATGTATTGTAACTTCAGGAGTGACTTTTAGGACACCCTGTTTGTCTTAATTGACGCATAAAAACCATTGGCAATGGTTTACAATGCACTTAAATGACAAAAACACACATTAAGCCAAGACTAGAAGAAAACTTCCTAAATGTGATAAAGGCAATATACATGAAAATTACATTTACCAAGACCCAACGAAGATGAAATGTTTTCCCGTAAAATCAGAAAAAAGAAAAAGACTCCCACTTATGCAACTTAAAATTAACATATTGTTAGAAGCTAGAGAAATTAGGCAATAAGAAGAAATAAAAGAGATTGAAATTTTAAAGGCAGAAGTAAAATTATGCCTGTTCAAAGATGACTTGGTCTTACATGAAGAAAACCCTAACGATCACACACACACACATATCACATACCTATTTGAGCTAACATGTGAAGTCAGAAAAGTTACAGGATACTAAATCAACATATGAATCAATTGCATTTCTATACATTAATAATAAGCACTCTGCAAAGAAAATTAAGAAAATAACTTCATTTATAACAGTATTGAAAAGAATAAAATACATGGAAATAAACTTAACCAAGGAAGTGAAAAATTCATATACTGACAATTACAAAACATTGGTTAAAATATTAAAGAAGATATAAATAAACAAAAATACATCACATATTCATGGATTCAAAGATTTAATGTTGTGAAGATTATGATATCCAAGTCAAACTACAGATTCAAGTTAGTCCCAAGAAAAAATAATACAGCATTCTTTGTAGAAATAGTACAACCTATTCTAAAATTTGTAATAAATCTAAGACCCCCCAAAAATCAAATCAATCTTTAAAAAAAATAAAAACAGCAGGCAGAGTGCAGCACCATGGCCCAGCAGGCACACCAGGTGGGGGCAGAAGCAGCCCCATATGTTGCCGCACTAATCTGCATCTGGCAGAACCCGCACCCTCCACAACTGCCGCCTCAGCACCACAGAGCAGAGCCCAGAGCCTGTTGCCCCACAGGGGTGAAAGCAAGATGGCTGACTGGAGCAAGTTTTCCACAGAGGCTCCCATCCAGAAGGAGAGTTAAAAGACAGAAATTTAGCAAGTAAGCCGATGGTTAGGAGCTGAGCCAAGAGAGAAGGTTGAAGAACACACATCAACCCTGATGAGGCACTGAGGTGAGCTGTGACCCCAAGGAAACAAACAATAGATACAAAATCCATCACCAAGTGGACAGGAGTCCCCTCACCCATGAAAACAGCTCACAATATATTCTATACAAACAAGCAAGCAAAGTTCAGATCACTTCCCATTTTATCCTACAGGAGAGACCTTCTTGAAATCTGAACACCTACCCTAGAGAGGGCTTACAAATGGGTCATGGCACTCTCCAGTCAGGCATAAAATTGTATAAAACTGTATATATTTACTACCTGCAATTCTGAACTCACAGCACTCCTGTCCACACTCACCCTGAGGTCTGGAGGCCTGTCTCCCATGGAGTCCAGATTCTTGGGCATTTTTTCAAGAGGTGTGGACAGGGTGTGGGCTATTGCTGGGCTGTGCTGATTCTGTGGCATGGAAGTAAAGAGAAGATGGTGAACTGAGGGAACCATATGGGAGCGGGAGAGGTGGTACCCTGTGGCGCACAGCAGCAGCAGCAGCAGCAGCAGGAACAATAGGGCTCACACTCCTGGTGATATTTTGGATAGACACTCCCTGCCTCTCTTAGCAATCAGAGAAACCTCGGTATCTTCTCCAGTGGAAGCCACTGGCAGAACATATCTGTGATGGAAACACAGACCCTGCGAGTAAAGGGTATGCCTGAGGTCTTAGGGACCTAGGTAAATCATTGTGGCAAGACACACAGAGATGGTGTACTCCTAGGGTTGAGCTGAGCCAAAAGAACTGCTTCAGTGAACCTAAGAAGTACCTGGCAAAACCAAGTGGGATGAGAGCTGAGTGTGAGCTCTAACTGTGCCTGCCCCCAACAGACTACAGCCAAGACAGACACACCAGCTCTGGGCAATGGCACAGACCAGGGCTGAGTTGCCATTTCTGTGAACCCAAACAGCATCTGATATGCAGGGTAATATAGACAGGACAGAAACAAATTCTGTAAAATTGTTCTAATGTGTCGGCAACATCAATCAGGGGAAGGGCTGGAACTAAGTGAACCATCCCAGTTTCCATTAATCATTTTCAGGTCTCAGTTCCCCCTACCAGATAGGGACAGAGAGTGGTGGCCTGGCCAAGGAGATATACATCTCCCTGTGACTCAAGCAGGAGCAAACCCCTGGAGCATCTACTCATTGGAGGGAATGGAATCACGGCCCTGTGGGGTTACCAGGGACTGGGTGTGACAGAGGTGCAAGGTGGGGAAGGAGACATCAACCTTCCCAGACTAATTAATTTGGTGGGTGGGTCCTTCTGAACTCATGGAGCACTGGAGCAAGTTGCACTTGAGCTGCCAGAAGACCCCTGCTATCTAGTTGCTGGAGACATTTTGAACTCTCCCACCTGAGACCAGTAATGACTGGGACAATTTATTTGGACCTTTTGAACTTGGCCAATAACTCAAGGAATATCCAAAGTGGTACCCTGGGTGTGTGTTTGTGGACAAGTTTGGTTTTCCTTTTCCAGTTGTTGCCCATGGGGGCTGAGGTGACTTAATTGCTTGTAGTTCTCCACAGCTGAGACTTCAACCCAGAATAACTGATTCACTAGGACAGAGACCAGCTGAAAACAAGACAAAGCCACTTATCCCCACCACACCTAGCAGGTCCCCCGTGTCTCAAGCTATAGCACTGTACAGATCCTTTGTAAAGCTCTAAGGGAAAAGGCACAGACACCAGTCCCAGCCCTCAGGCAGAGGGCTGGTTAATCACTACAACAGGAGCCCCCAACCCAACTTCACCTTGTCTGCTCATCTAGCCAATGGTGTAAAATACTCATGGGACAGAATCAGCAGTAAAATTCCAGTAGCATGAATAACCAGAGTAGATCAACTCCTCCAAGGAACAACATAGTGGACACAACTGAAGATTCCATTCATAAACATATGGCTGAGATGTCAGAAATCCAATTCAGAATTTGGATTGCAAATAAGATTAAAAGAATGGAGGTAAGTTGGAATTAGAAATTCAAGGAGTATTTCAAAAGTTGTCTCAAGAATTCAATGAATTCAAAGACAAAATCACCAAATATTTTGACACATTGAGACAAGAACTTGTAGCCCTCAAAGATCTCAGAAATACAGTAGAATCCTTTAGTATATGAAAGGAGCAGGCAGAAGAAAGGATTTCTGACATTGAAGACAAAGCTTTTGAATGCTCCCATATGGTCAAAGAGGGAGATAAGTGGAGAGTAAAAATGGATCATTCTCTCAGAGAGCTCTGGGATAATTTGAAGAAAACTAATATTCACATTATAGGAATTCCTGAAGGTGACAAGGTGGCTTTGAAAGGCACAGAGGCTCTTCTTCATGAGATAATGAAGGAGAACTTCCCAGACATGCCAAGAGATTCTGAAATTCAGATAGCAGACAGTTTCAGAAACTCAAATATGAAGTGATTATCCTTATCTTTCCTTACTTTTGTTGGATTAAAGCCTATTAAATCTGCAAATAAATTTTCAACACTTTTCTTTTTCTGATTTCCATTTGCTTGAAATAATGATGACCACCCCTTCACCCTGAGTCTTATTTATCATTTAAGGTAAGATGAGATTCTTGTATGCAGCAGTATCTGGCCTAAGTTTTTGTATCCAGTCGGCCAACCTGTGCCTCTTTAGAGGACAATTTAAACCATTCATATTAACTGAGAATATTGATAAGCCTCGTAGAATTTTGGGCATACAGTTTTTCAAAAGTCCAGTGGAGATTTTAAATTTTTTCGCCATTGTGGAAACTGGAATTTGATCAAAAGTTTCTGAGTGAGTTTACTTCTGTGGTGAAGGATTGTGCTGGTCATTATGGAAGATAGGTGTAAGAATATCCTGGAGAGCTGGTTTAGTTATGGCCAATTTCTTCAACCTGTGTATGTCATTAAAATATTTAATTTCTCCATCATAAATGAAACTCAGTTTAGCTGGATACAAGATCCTAAGTGGAAAATTACTTTTTTTTTGGGGGGGGGGGAGATTAAATACCAATGACCACCCTCTTCGAACTTGAAATGTTTCACCAGAGAGATCTGCAGTCATTCTAATATTCTTCCCCTGTACATTATGGTTTTCTTACGTCTGGTTGCTTGAAGAATTTTCTCCTTCATATTAACTTTGGTGAAGGTAATTATAACGTGTCTGGGAAGTGCCTTATTTGAGTTGAGTCATGTGGGGGTTCTGAAAATGTCTGCTATCTGAATTTCAGAATCTCTTGGCATGTCTGGGGAGATTTCTTTTATTATTCCATGGAGTAGTGCATCAGGGCCTTTCAAAGCCAACTCATCACCTTCCAGAATTCCTATAAGGCAAATATTAGTTTTCATTGAATTATCCCAGAGCTCTCTGAGTGAATGATCCATCCTTGCTCTCCACTTCCCTCCCTCTTTGACCATTTGGGAGTTTTGTCTTCAATGTCAGAAATCCTTTATTCTGCCTCTTCCATTCTGTTACTGAGGGACTCTACTCAGTATTTCTCAGATCTTTGAGGACTGTAAGTTCTTTTCTCAAGGTGTCAAAATATTTGATGATTTTTTCTTTGAATTCTTTAGACAACTTTTGAAATGCTCCTTGAATTTCTAATTCCAACTTTACCTCCATTCTATTAATCTTATTTGCAATCCAAATTCTGAATTGGACTCTGACATCTCAGCCATTTGTTTATGAACAGGATCTTCAGTTGTATCCACCATGTCATTTCTTGGCAGAGTTGACCTACTATGATTATTCATGTTGCCAGAGTTTTTCCACTGATTCCACCCCATGGTTATTTTACACCATTGGCTAGATGAGCAGATAAGGTGAAGTTAGGGTGAGGGCTCCTGGAATCGGGATTAACTAGCCCTTTGCCTACGGGCTGGGACTGTTGTCTGTACCTTTTCCCCTACAGCTTTGCCAAGGACCTATACAGTGCTATAACCTGAGACACTGGGGACCTGTTTGGTGTTGTGGAGCTAAGTGGCTCTGTCTTGTCTTCTGCTGGTCTCTGTCCAATCCTAGTGAATCACTTATTCTGGGTTGAAGTCTCAGCTGTGGAGAAATACCAGCAACTAAGTCACCCCACCCCACCATCGGCAACAACTGGAAATGGAAAATGAAACCTTCCCACAACCACACACCCAGGATACCACTTTGATTTTGTTTTCTTTGTGAGACAGCACCTCAAGCTGTCCCCCTGGGTAGAGTGCCGTGGCATCACAGCTCACAGCAACCTCCAACTCCTGGGATCAAGTGATTCTCCTGCCTCAGCCTCCCAAGTAGCTGAGACTACAGGCACCTGCCACAAAACCCAGCTATTTTTTGGTTGCAGCGCCATTGTTTTTTGGTGGCCTGGGCTGAAATCAAACCCACCAACTCAGGTGTATGTGGCTGGCACCGTAGCCACTTGAGCCACTGGCACTGAGCCCAGGATACCACTTTTGCTAGTCTTCATGTGATTGCCCCAGATCAAAAGTTCCAAATCAATTGTTCAAGTCAGCACCCAGTCTCAAGTGGGAGAGTTCAAAATTTCTCAAGCATCTGGATAGCAGGGGTCTGCTGGCAGCTTGAGTATGACTCACTCTGGTGCTCCATGGAGTCAGAAGGACCCACCCAGCAAATGAATTAGTCCAAGAAGTTTGATGCCTCCTTCCCCACTTTGCACCTCTGTCACACCCACTCAGATGTAACCCTACAGTGCTGTGACCCTCCAATGAGCAGATGCTCTAGGGGTTTGTGCCTGCCTGAGTCACAGGGATATCTATGCCTCCTCGGCCAGGCGCTGCACTCTGCCACTATCCAGAAGGAGGAGCTGAAGCCTGAAAACCTCAGGTGCTTAATGAAAGTTGGGGTGATTTACTCAGTTCCAGCCCCACCCCAGATTGATGTTGCTGCCACTTATATCTTTGCAGAATTAGTGTTTCTGTCCTGGTTACATTCCCCTGTGGTCCAGGCTCTGTTTGAGTTCACAGAAACTGTGGCTCAGCCCTGCCCAGTGCCTCTGCCGTTGCACCAATTCTCACAGAGGTGGTGTTTCTGTCTCAGCTGCACTCTGTGTTGGGGTGGGCATGGTTAAAACTCATGCTTAGTTCTCAGTTTCTGCCACTCTCCAAAATATTCCCAGGGGTGTGAGCCCTATTGTTTCTGCTGCTGCCACTGTTGCTCTACTGCTTCTCCCTCTCCCTCTCACTCCACAGTCCTCTCTTTACGCCTGTGTCACAGACTCAGCACAGACCTGCAACATCCAATGTCTTGTCCACACCTCTCAAGAAAATGCCCCAGAATCTGTATTCCATGGAGGACAAGTTACCAGACTTCAGGACTTTGGGGTGAGAGTGGAGGGGAGTGCTGGGGATTCAGAATTACAGGTAAAGAATATATACAGTTTTATGCCTGGCAGGAGAGTGCCACTAGTGTTAGTGGATCCTCTCTGGGGAAGAATTTCTGGGCTTTAGAGCGTCTTCTAAAATAGGAGAATATCAGAACTCTGCTTGCTTGTTTGTAGAAAGTAGACTGAGAGCCATTCTCAAGGGGAGGGGACTCCCATCCACTTGGTGATGTTCTTTGTACCTATTGTTTGTTTCCTTGGGGGTGCAGCTCACCTCAGCAGGGTTGATGTGCATTCTTCAAACTTCTCTCTTGGCTCAGCTCCAAACCATCATTTTACTTGCTAAACTTCTGTCTTTAACTCTCCTTCTGGATGGGAGCCTCTGTGCAAAGCTGGCTTCAGTTGACCATCTTGCCTCCAGTCCAATCAAAAGACTTAAACTTAAGGCATTAAATTATGAAAATCTTCAAAGAAAACATGGGAAAAACACTTGAAAATATCAGCCTGGGGGAATACTTTATGAAGAAGACTTCCTTGGCAATTGAAACAACAATAAAAATAAACAAAGGGGAATTAGTAAAACTGAAAGCTTTTGTAAAGCTCAGGAGACAACAACCAAAGAAAATAAACCTACACAATGGGAAAGGATATTTGCATATTTTGAATCAGACAAAAGCTTGATAACTAAGATCTACAGAGCACTCAAATTAATCAACCTAAAAAGACCCAACAATCCCTTAAATCACTGGGCAAGATAGATGAATAGAACCTTCTCTAAAGAATACAGATTAATTACTAGCAAACATGAAAAAATGTTCATCATCCCAAATTATTAGAGAAATGCAAATTAAAACCACCCTGAGATATAATCAAATCTCAATGAGAAGGGCACACATCACAAAATCTCAAAACTGCAGATTTGGCACAGATGTCAAGAGAAGGAAACACTTTTATACTGCTGGTGGGTCTGCAGACTCATACAACCTTTTTGGAAGGCAGTATGGAGAACCCTCAAAGAACTCAAGCTAGATCTTCCATTTTATCCTGCAATCCCATTACTGGGCATCTACCCAGAAGAAAAAAAATGCCTTTCACCATAAGGACACCTGCACTAGACTGTTTATTGCAGCTCAATTTACAATCTCCAAAATATGGAAACACCCTAAATATCCACCAACCCAGGAATGGTTTAACAAACTGTGCTACATGTATACCATTAAATGCTATTCAGCCATCAAAAAGATGGAGTCTTTACATCTTTTGTATTAACCTGGATGGAAGTGGAACACATTATTTTTAGTAAAGCATCACAAGAATGGAGAATCAAGAATCCTATGTACTCAATTCTGATATGAGAACAATTAATGACCTAGTACATGGGAGGTGTGGAGAAGGGGAGAGCAGAAAGAGGAAGGGAGGGAGGGGAGTGGGGGGTCATGGTGTGTAACACACCTTTTGGGGGCAAGACTTAATTATAAGAGGGATTTTATCTAACAAATGGAATCAGTGTAACCTGGTTCTTTGTACTCTCAATTAATCCCCAACAATAAAAATAAAATTATTTAATTTTTAATTGAAATCATGACTGTATACATTTGTGGGGTACAATGTGATGATTTGATATATTATGTGGAATTTTTAAATCAAACTGATTAACATAAACATCACCTCATTTACTTTTTGTGGTAAGACATTTATAATTTATTCTTAGTTATTTTGAAATATAACCTTGCATTTTGCACCTTAGGCGAGATCCCACCAAATGCCCTCCCTAGTACCACCAATTGTCCTTCCTCCTCCCTCTTGCGAGACTATATTTGTGTTTTATCATTCATATGAGCATGTAAGTGTTTATATATTAGTTTCATAATAGTACTGAGGATATTGGATACTGTTTTTTCCATTCTTGATATACTTTACTAAAAAGAAAAAGTTCCAAATACATCCAGGTAAACATAAAGATGTAAAGTCTCCATCTTTTTATGGCTGAATAGTATTCCATGGTATACATATATCACAATTTGTTAATCCATTTATGAGTTGATGGGCATTTTGTTTGATTCCACAACTTGGCAATTATAAATCGGGCTTTAATAAACATTCTGGTGTGAATGTCTTTGTGGCAAAATTATTTTTGTTCTTCTGGGTAAATACCTAGTAATGCAATTGCAGGATGTAATGGAAAGTCAACTTTTAGTTTCTTGAGGATTCTTCATATTTCTTGCAGAGAGAATGGGAACCAAAGACCCCATTCTTGGCAGGGAAAACACCCCAAGAAGAAGAGAAAAACAGAGAAATAAGGTGAAGAAGGTGGGAAGAAAAACAGTTTAGCTAGGTTACTTTTTTATATTTCACATTTTTTAAATTTAAATTTAAATTTTTTTAATTTTTATTTTTTATTAAATCATAGCTGTGTACATTAGTGCAATCATTGGGTACAGTGTGTTGGCTTCATATACAATCTGAAATATTTTTATCCAACTGTTCAACATAACCTTCATGGGATTTTCTCATTTATTGTGTGAAAGCATTTGTATTCTGCATTTAGTAGGTTTCACCTGTACCCTTTTAAGTTGCACCATAAGTGTGATCCCACCCTTTCTCCACCCAACCCCCCTCCCCTCCCTTGCACATTCTTCTTAGCAAAGTATCTCAAGAATGGAAGAAAAAGTATCCAATGTATTCAGCCCTACTATGAAGCTAATTTAAAGGTTTCTTATGAAGGCTATAACCCAACTATAGCACAAGAATATGGGAAAGGAGGGGAGGGGGGAGGATGGGGTGGAGGGAGAGTAGTTGGTGGGGCCACACCTATGGTGCATCTTAGAAGGGTATAGGCCAAACTTATTAAATGCTGAATACAAATGTCTTCATACAATAACTAAGAAAATGCTATGAAGGGTATGTTAAACAGTTTGATGAAAACATTTCAAATTGTATATGAAACTGGCACATTGTACCCCTTGATTGCACTAATGTACACAGCTATGATTTAATAAAAAAAAAAAAAAAGGAGTTGCACCATAGAAAAGGTGCAGGTCAGTGGTCACAGTTCAAGGCCTGGACCAGCACTCTAAGTATCCTAACCCAGAGAAAGGCAGGTTTTTGTCAATAGGTAAGTATAACTAAAATTCTCTTCCATATTTTCCTTGTGGCTAGTAAAGAAGGTCACACCCTATGGCTCTCAAAAAGCAAAAATGAGATTCTGCAAAGCTCAGGGGCATGGGGGGAAAGAACCTTGTCATTGTAAGCTAGCAACTCTTTACATGGTTATTTTATGGAAGTTCTGAAGGGATATTGATAGACGTCATATTTGCCTAGTAAAATAGTAACATTCATATAAAGGCTATAATGAGAGAGTGGAGTAAATAAATACTGAGGATACTTAAAAGGATGAAAATATTTTCCAGAAGTAATAAAAAGGTGACCACCTCTTTATAAGTCAAAATTTTTAATTTTTTAAATAAATAATATAAATGTCAATGGATTATAGAGGGTCTGATACTCCCAACCCCTTCACAGCTCATTCAGATTTTAGCACAAAGACCAATTCCACTCTCAACAGGCAGGTTCCTCTAACAATTCCTCCACACTTCCTGTCTACTTTCATTGTGTTAGGCAAATTTTTTTCACTGCAATTCATTTTTCATTTATGTATGCATTTAGGGTGCCTCTGTCGGTAGAACTTTATTTCCTGCACTAGAACATAAACTCCATGAGAATTGGGGCAATTCTCTTGTTACTATTGTGTAGCTGATGCTAATCGCAGTGTTTGGCATATGACAAGACTTCTAATAATATTATATTTATTGGAGAATGGAATGAATTAACATGAAATGTGCTGAGCCATGATTTCACATATTTTTAATGGATGTTTTAATAGATTGAATTGGGACATCAGCTGCCATGTTTTATGCACAATTAAGCCACCCTATGGAGAGGGCTACATAACGAGGAACTAAGTTTTCGTGCCAACAGTCATTGTATGATCCTTCTTGAAAGCAGGTCTTTCAGCCCCACTCCAAGACCCCAGAGACTGGCGCCATGCCAAGGTGTAGTAGAGTTTTTAAAAAATGGTTTTGTGACCATGTTGAGATCCTAGCATGAGGACAGTTTCCTTCTGGAGCAGCCAACTAAGCCCATGTCCCAACAACATTTCTTCTTGGTTCTCATACTCCAAGTCACTGTGCACCCACTGGCATCATTCCAGGGTCAAGTATATCAGAGAACCAGGGACAACCCCTATGACAAGGGGCTACTGACTGTAGTCAAGCTGGCTGATGGTAAGCCTGCTTATACCGCCTCACCTGTTCCTTCCTGCAGAAATCACTTGCCCACCCTTCCACTTGCTCCCACTGCCTCCTGACTGGCCCCCTGGTGCTTTCTCTGTGCAACACAGGGTGGGTGCTGTGAGTGCAACAAAACTGCATGACTCCAGTTTATTTCTCTCAATCTGTATCTGGCCTTACCATACTGCCCACCTAAGGTAACATGGCAAAAACATAAACATCTTGGCCAAACTTCCTTGGAGACCCTGACCAGAAACATTCTGCTGAGTTTCTTTAGTTGTTAGTCTGTAGGAATTGTGTGAGAATATAAATGTTTGCTTATATAAATGTTTTCAATATAAATGATGCCAGTTATCCAGTTCTAGGATAATTTGTGATACAGCATACATAACTAACATTATAGTCAACAGTCTTCAAAACTCTCTTAAAAGCTAACTTTCCTCTTTTTTTCTATCATATGTTTTATATATATATATATATATATCATATATACATACACATATATTTTCTAGACAAATATATCTGGAAGAAGAATTATAGTTATAATTAAAATAAACATATATAAATTGTGTTTGGAAATGAATTGTCTATAGATGTACTTCACAGATTTTTATATAATCAAAACATTTGCCCTTGATTTGATTCCACCACACTTCAGTACTATGAGTTAAGTAAGTAGGAAGCATAGACCTAAACTTCTGGATAGAACTGATGGGAAAACAAAAGAGAAAATGCATAATTTTTGACCTCAAGGACAGAATGGTTTAATTAGATCTTTCTCCAGCTTTTATTGGCAAACTTGATAAAAATGCAAATTTTTAAGCCCTGATCAACAGTCTGGTTCCAAAAGGATCCCTAATGGACACAGATTCCTGTTTTTTTAAAATGCTCCTAAAAGATTTTTGGTACAAATAGAACCTAGAAAACTCTTTGAAAACTGCTCTAATTTAAGCCGCACACAGAATATTTATTTTATGAGTTGTTTTAACATCAGAAGAAGCAAGTCTGAAGTATATATGGTTGGCGGTGCTTCCAGACAAATAGCATGATCGACAAAGCTGTGGCTAGGCTGCAGATGAGCGGAAAGAAAGCCGTGTTCGGGTCCCAGTACTCCCTCTGTCTCTCACACGTTAAACAAATCAGTTTGTTTCACTGCAGCTCACACGCCTCCGCAGTAAAATGAGGGAATCAACATTAAAGGTTTCCTTCAAATAGTCACAATTTTTTTTCTTCTTCTTTTTTTTTTTTGTTGTTGTTTTCTTTATTAAATCACAGCTGCGTACATTAGTGCAATCAGGGGGTACAATGTGCTGGTTTCATATACAATCTGAAATGTTTTCATCAAACTGTTTAACATAGCCTTCATGGCATTTTCTTTTTCTTTTGTTTTTTTTCCAGTAGTAAGACAGAATTTATTTACAGAAAAGAATACAGAAAACATTAACGCTCCTGGTAGAGAGAGTGAACTCAAGTGGGGAGAGAAAAGCTCTCTCCATTTCTCTCCTGGTCTTTCCCCGTCTCCCCCTTTAGGCCTTTAGTCTCAGGGTATATATGGGTGTATGGGTTCCTTGGCCAGGAAACAATGAACACAGTCCCTTCTGCTGGGGGCAAGGTGAATGAATGTATCAATGAATGGATACAGTCCATTCATGGAATTGAGGCCTAGGAAATTCACATGAAATTGACCTCGGCATACGAAATGGGGGTTCCACATTTAGTCCTAAGTGTAAAGTGAAGGAGACATCAAGGCACAGGTGTCTCCTCGGCAGTAATCACAATTTTTAAAATTAAACAATTTTGGAAAGCAAGTAGGTAGTCTCCAGTGTACTATTTTTGTCACACTATCTTAACATCCGATATTTCCTATCTTAAAATGCCTCTTCCTCAGCATATGAAATTTCAGCATACTAAATTGATAATAATAGTCATATATGTGGGTCATTACGAAAATTCTGAGATATACAAAAATCAAGCAATGTAAAATCTTCGTGGACAATAACAAATCAAGCCCTCCCAGAAACACTGATAATCTGAGCAAGGGAAAATTTACACAGGTGACTCAAAAAGGATGCTGTCAACTGTGTTTCTCGGAAGTGAAAAAATGGACTATAATATAGTCTGTCTCAAAACATTCCTAGTGACTCATGTATCCATCACATGATTATGAAAAGAATCTAATAAAATAAAGAATGCAAAATTGCTTGTCAACTACAAAGAGTACTTCTTGAGAAATCCCCAAAGCTCAGTGCTGAGAAATTCACCTGCGGCTTTTCATTTGAACTTCTCAACTGCCTTACACAATTGGGGATATTCTGGCCTTATTTTACAGGAGAGGATACAGATATTCAGAAAAGTTCACAATATCGCATAATAACTTATGATACAGTGTCAGAGCTTGAATTCAAACTCAGGACCATTTAACTCTGAAATCCATCGTGTAACCATAAATCTATAAGAGCTGACCCAGAATAAGCCTAGGAGGCACATAATAATAGGTGATTGGGAGTAATACCATTACAGGGAAAGAGTAATGCTCTATTTTTTTTTTTTTTTTTTTTTGCCTTAGTATTTCCTAAACTTCTTAGGTGATAAAAACCACTGGACATACTTGCTAAGAAAATCAAATTCTAGATTTGATCTCAAACCAAGGAGTCAACATTTCCTGCCCAGAGAATCATTAAGAGCCTTAGGGGATTCTTATCATCAGGACTTTTGGAAACAAAATTCTGTCCATTTCTTTTCTACTTATTATATATAAAATAGTTACCAAACAAGAGAAATGATTTTTGCCTTTATTTTGAGTTTGAACGAATCCTGTGATAAAAGCTCTGGGTCAAGATGAGGAATGTGACCTCATACCCTGTTCTTTCGTAATGAGCCTTCTCCATGGTTTGCTTTGAGACCAGCTGCAGAAAAAAATGGTTCAGTCTTACCCCCCAAGAGCTGGTAGATAAATAGCTGAACTACCACATCTGTTGTTTTTTGAATTTTTTCATTGTCTATGAAAAGTCTCTGGTGAGCTGTGCTGGGAACTCTGGAGGTATGTCAGCCAGAGAGGTTCCAGAATTTCTTTCTGCGGGAGTCAGTCAGCTTGCTTGGTGCTTGGCTGGACTCCAGGTCATATAACAGAAGGGGTGAAGCTCTGAAAAAATGCAAACACCGCAGAGATGTCTTACAACATTTAGATTTCTATCTATTGTCCACGCTCCCGAGTCACTACTAATCTTTCATCCTCATCAATTTAAACAAGTGCTTTAGAAAATAATAGAACCAAGATATAGATGAGCCTTCAAAGCTATTTAAATCTGAAGAAGTAATGATTAAAATACCAGAAAAAAATGGGGTAATAATTCATGCCTTTTATGTCTTTTCTATCCACAAGATTATAGGATCTATTTGGCTAAGGATTTTTTTTTTCTCTTGAGGGTTCTCAGTGTCTGGCACAGTGTATTACTGAGCACTCAGTGAATATTTATTGAATTAATTAAGGAAATAAAATTCAATATATTTCTGCAGATAAAAATATAATTATTTGAATACATCATCAGTCTGTGACTGTTGCAGACTGAGAGGAATTATAGTAGTAGATAACTTAAAAGAAAAGACAATACTTTTCTCATTTTAATGTGATAGTATTAAAATGGCAAGTTGAATTCCTGGGGTGTTGAGATAACATAGGCAAAATCAGGAAATTGATTGTTGTACATTCAGCTTCTCAATCAAAAATCAAAACCATGAAGTTTATGATCTCAGTCTATCTCACATACATATATTAGTTGCCCTTTATGGAGTTTTCAAAAATTTTAAGATATTTGTAAAAATCAGATGATTTCCCAAAGAAGTCCAGATTTATGGCTTTTCTTGCAAAACCAGACTATCAGGGTGCATGAGGCCCTCAATTCAGGTGACAACGATCCACTGGCTGACTTCACCTGCTTGGTGGGACAAGGTGGACCTGTGATTAGCATTTATGTTGTTTGGAGAATTACATGGAACATGCTCAGAAATGGCTTTTGCACATAATGCGTGCTCCATGTCAGCTATTATCATTAGGATTAGTCATCAACATCATCACAGACAGTATAAAAATTACCTACCAAATACTGTAGGTCTCTATCTGACGATCCCCAGGATAAATATGATAACGTCTTTCTCTGCTTTCCCCTTTTCTCTATGGCAACATAATATAGTATAATTTTCTAAAACAAAGAAAGTGCTCTATAGTTGTGTTATTCAATACTATAACCACTAAACACAGTAACAATTGAACATTGGAAATGTGAATGGTACAACTAACAAGATAAGTATTTAATTTTTTTTTTAAATAATTTTATTGAATCATAATTATGTACATTGGTGCAATCACAGGGCACGATTCATATACATTCAGAAATATTTTGATCATACTGTTACAGATATCCTTCATGGCATTTCCTTGATCACTATATAA
>CAUYON010074377.1:0-10837 GCA_963573935.1 Arctocebus calabarensis | reverse complement strand
AGTGATCAAGGAAATGCCATGAAGGATATCTGTAACAGTATGATCAAAATATTTCTGAATGTATATGAATCGTGCCCTGTGATTGCACCAATGTACATAATTATGATTCAATAAAATTATTAAAAAAAAAAAAAGAATAATATTAACAATGCTTGCTTTTGCCACTTCTATTTAACATTGTACTGGAGGTTTTAGCTAATGCAAATAAGCAAAAACTAAATAAAGGCATTCATATTATAAAGAAAGAAGTAAAATATTTCTATTCATGATAACATGGTCTTGTATATAGAAAACCTAAGAAATTAAAACTAACACTTAGATCTAATAAATGATTTCACCAATATTGCAGGATATAAGATCATGTATGAAAGCAAATTGTATTTCTAAACATTTGCAATGAACAATCCAAAAAGGAAACTAAGGAAACAATTTCATTGACAAAAAGAATGAAATGCTCAGGAATAAATTTAACAGAAGAAGACCAAAAGATATACTCTGAAAATTATAAAACATTCTTGAAAAAAACTTAAAGAGTGGTCTTAAGATTTTACATTGTTAAAGTGGCAATAATCTCCAAATTGACCACATATTCAACATAATCCCTTTCAGAATCTCATCTGACTTCTTTGCAGAAATTAACAAATTAATTCTAAAATTCATATGGAATTGAAAGGATGCACAACATCAGAACAATCCTATAAAAGAACTCACACTCACACAATCCTATATAAGAGGACTCACACTTCTCAAAAACTTCCTGCAAAGCAAAAGTAATCAAGACACAGTATCAATAGAATAAATCAATGGAACAGAAATAATCCCACATATCTATGGCCAATTAATTTTTGACAAGAATGCCAAAACCATTCAAAGAAAAAAGAGTAATCTCTTCAACAACTGGTGCTGGTAGAACTGCATAGGCACATGCAAAAGAATGAAGTTGAATCTTTACTGCATACCATACAAAACGTCCTCAAATTAGATCAAATTAAATGTAAGGGCCAAAACTATGAAACCTTTAAAATAAAAAACAAGGTAAAATTTTATGACCTAGGCTTTGGCAATGAATTCTTAGATATGATATCAGAATTGTGAGAAATAAAAGTAAAACAAAGAAAAATTGTACTTTGTCAAAAAAAACTTTGCTTTTCAAAAAATGCCATCAAGAAAATGAAAGAGCAGAAAACAATGGAGGGAAATATTTGCAAATTATATATCTGATAAGAGATTTACATGTAGAATATATAACGAACCATTATAATTCAATAATTAAAAGATAAATAATCTAATTTTAAAATGGACAAAGGACTTGAACAGATATATCTCCAAAGACAATACACAATGGCCAATAAGCACATTAAGATGCTTGACATCATTATTCAACAAGAAAATACACATCAAAACCATAATAAGATAACAATTTACACCAACAGGATGGCTATAATAAAAAAAAAAAAAGATACCAGCAAGTTGGCAAGGATGTACAGAAATAGGAACTTTCAAACATGGCTGGTAGGAATGTAAAATGGTGCAACCACTTTGAGAAACAGTCTGTCATTCTTCAAAAAGTTAAATACAGAATTACCATTTGACCCAGCAATTCCACTTGTACACTCAAAAGAAATAAAAACATATGCCTACATAAAAATTTATACACGAATGTTCACAGTAACATTATTCATAATCACCAAAAGGTAGATACAACTCAAATGTCCATCAACTGATGAACAGATAAAAAAATGCTGTATATCCATAAAATTGAATGTTATTCAGCCATAAAAAGGAATGAAGTATTGATATACAACAATAAGAATAACCTTGAAAAACATAACGCTAAGTGAAATATGCCAGTCATAAGCCACACAGTATATGACTATATTCACATGAAATGTCCAGAATAGACAAATACAGAGAGACAAAAAGTAGATTTGTGGTTTCTTAAGGTTGGGGGAATAAATAGGTTTGGGGTGATGGTTAAAGAATACAAGTTTTCCATTCTTGAGATACTTTGCTAAGAAGAATATGTTCCAGCTCCATCCATGTAAACACAAAAGAGGTAAAGTCTCCATCTTTCTTTAAGGCTGCATAGTATTCCATGGTATACATGTACCACAATTTATTAATCCATTCTCGGGTCAATGGGCATTTGGGCTTCTTCCACGACATAGCAATTATGAATTGGGCTGCAATAAACATTCGGGTACATATATTTTTATTATGATCCTATAATTCCTTTATTGGGTATATATCCTGAAGACCAAAAATGTTTTATTATTTTGGTAATTAATATACTTTTAAACGAAGGGAATATGAAAGAGAACAGAAAATCAAGAAAAAAAGTTCAATATAAGCTAAAATAAGATATGTATAAATGGAGTTTTGTTAAGTCAATATAAAGTATATTATTCTAAATTGTGACAATGAGATATTTGGGTAAATCAAATGTAGTTTAATCTTATAATGAACATCACATAACTTCAGTCATATTGAAGTGTTAATATGAAAAGTCAGGAGAAACACAGAGAAAAACTAAGTGTAGATGCGTAACACGAGAGTGTACTAAAGGCCTTCAGAACCCAAAAGCAAAAGGCAATAGAATGGAATTATTTGTGAGTGTGTGTGTGTGTGTGTGAGAGAGAGAGAGAGAGAAAGAGATACAGAGACAGGGGAGGGAGAGAGACAGAGTCTCTGCTCTGTCACCTGGGCTAGAGTGCATGCAGTGGCGTCATCATCACTCACAGAAATCTTAAACTCCTGGTCTTAATTGATCCCTTTGCCTCAGCCTCTAGAGCAGATGGGACTACATACGGACCCATGTCATCACTATGTCAGCTAAATTATTTTACTTTATTTTATTTTACCTTTATCTTATTTTACAAATGGGGTCTTATTCTTGCTCAGGTAGGTCTTAAACTCCTGACCTGAAGTGATCCTCCCACCTCTGCTTCCCAGAGTACTAGGATTATAGCGACGAGACACCATGCTCACCCAGAAATATTCTTATTTTCAAAATTTCATTTCTTTTTTATTGCCAGTTAGGCACAACTCTCTCCCACATGTACAGTCTAATTTCTCTTTTTTGTCAATCATTAGATTGACATATCTTTAGTTGACAATATGATTTTACATATAACCTAAAACTAAGTAAAATGACACTTATAGAGGTTAAATAGATGATGCTAATACTTTGGAAATAGGTCAACAGGAATGTTTCATTAACAACTATTTCTTGTGTACCTACTATGCATCAAACAGTTATTTGTACTGGGTATACAGCAGTACAAAATAAAAAGACCTGCTGTCATTGTACATACATTTTGGGGATAAAATGGGGGAGAGAAAGGAAAAATACACATTCAAACAAGTAATATATATAGAATGTCAGAACATTCTTCATGCTATAAAGAAAAATAAACTATCTTAAGAAGTATGGATGTTGATCTAAGTATATATGTCTGATTAGATAACTTTGGCATCTAGGAGAAAAAAGTTGCAGCTGAAGGAGAATATTTTGCAAAGCATTGTATGTTTTGAAAAGATCACCAAGGAACTGAGTAGTTTGGTGATCTATCTATTGAGTGATCAATCAATTGTTCTTTACCCATTGAGGAGAAGAAAAAGCCTTAGATTCCATTAGAACACACACAAGATTGAGAAGTTTCAGGATTTCTAGCCCATCTATGGTGACCTTTTGCAAAATGGTCTTCCTAACAATAAGAGGTAGCTGGTTTCCAAGTTTATTCCAGAAAGCAGTGATGAGACAGAGCTCAGCTGATTTGACATTAGGAACTGGAATCATTCATTAATAGAATAGGGTATGAGCACTACAACTGGAGTGAGGAGCAACAAGGATTTCCAAGCAGGAATTTTAAGAATTGAAATAGTTGAATATTTAAATCAATGGAACGCTACTTGTGAACACACAGGGACCTATCTATGTATAGCTCACAATTTCTGCTAAGGTTAACATGGACCCCTTAGAAGGAAGGCAATGAGCATAGAGCTTATTATTTTATCCTCAGCATAACAAGCATATAAGTGGCAGAACCCTCTTCCACTTATATAGACTATGCACGCGTTTGACTGTAATCGTGACACAATTTCTTGATATATTGTTTAAAACTTTCCAGAAAATACTTTTTGTTTTTCCCTACAAAAATACTTTTTCATTTCCAGAAATGAAAAGCTACTAGTACAAAAGAAATAACAAAGTTCAGAGTGGAACTAAACAAAAGAGAAACAAAAATATACATGTATTGACAACAAAGACAAAACTTTGTTCCTTGAAAAGATAAATAAACTTGATAGACCACTGACTATCAACATTAACCAGAAATAGAGATGTAACACAAATGAACTAAATCATAATGAAAAAGAAAACATTACAACTGATTTCACAGAAATGCAAAATATCTTTAATGACTATATGCACACAGAGAAGAAAACCTAGGAGAAATGTATCAATGTTTGGAAATAAACAACCTCCTAAATCAGAAGAGAAATCCTGAACAGACCAAGTACTGAGATAAAACTGTAATACACGAATTTCCCAGCAATAACAAATCACCATTTCACACAGAGATACAAATTCTACCAGGCAAAGATGAACTAGTATCCATTATACTGGAAATGGTAAAAAAAAATTGAGGAGGGAAAGCTCCCTAACTCATTTCACAAAGCCAGTATCACCTTAATATCAAAGCCAGGAAGGTGCATAAATAAAAATAATATAGGCAAGTATTCCTTATGAATATATATGGAAAAATATTCAACAAAATACACTCAAACTAAATGAAACTGCCTGTTAAAAAGATAACTAACCATAGGTGTGATCCCACCAATTGCCCTCCCTCCACCCATACTCCCCCCTCCCCTCCCATCCCTTTCCCCTCATATGAAGGCTAAAACCCAATTATAGGTTTGTCCTTTTTTGCAGTGGTAACAGAAATGCTCTTAAAGAGTCGGCGTATCTTTACAGAAATCCCCTCATTTCAAAACTCTTCTTGAAGCGCTTCCCAAACTACAGTAGCTAATGTTACAGGAAAGGACCCTGACAGTCAGCCGTGGTATCCAGTGGCTCTTTCTCTTTTGTCTGGGCCTGGTGACCTGAACAGCTCACTCCACTGACCGACACCGACAGACCGACTCCAGGGACTTGGTTTAAGCATCTCTCTTCCTGCCCTGCGG
This sequence comes from Arctocebus calabarensis, assembly GCA_963573935.1. Lineage (NCBI taxonomy): Eukaryota > Metazoa > Chordata > Mammalia > Primates > Lorisidae > Arctocebus > Arctocebus calabarensis. The sequence goes on along the minus strand of CAUYON010074377.1, from coordinate 5,650 downwards.
ACCACCCAGCCCACTCAGCCTGCCATCCAGTGGCCCTCACGCCTTACCCATGGCCACACTCAGGTGCGCCCCTCCTTCTTGTAACCAGAGTGCTTTCCACGCACCTTCACGACGTGCTGTGACACTCCCGCTCAGCAGGACGCCGACCTGGACTGACCCTGTAATTGTCCTTCTCCAGTCGGTGCCGGAGAAGCTACACTGGAGAGAATCACACAGCCCTGAGCCTGATCTACCTTTACATTCATGACACATGTCTAACGGGTCCCCACTCTCCTGCGTACTTCCCGACTCCCAGGGCCCTCTTGTCCCCGTACGGGAACAGTCAGCCCCTTTCTCCTGCAGCTCATTTTCTCTTCCTGGTGAGACTGCTCCATCATTTGTGTGAGTGTTTAGGCATGATCTCATACCTCCATGAAAAGGCGGGGAAGCAGCTTCTGCTTTCTCTCTCCCACCTCCTTTCATTCAGCTTGTGCCTCCCTAGCTCTCTGCTCCCATCCTAGGAAGACTTCTCCCAGCAGCAGCCTCCTTCCACAGGCTCGCTTCCGTTCTAATTCACTCCCATCAAGCTGCCATTCTCACTTTGCCCTGAAACTGCTTTTGCCGAATCCCAAGTCCTCACCGTGCCAGATGAGCCACGTCGCCCTGCGCCCTCTCACTCCACCTCCCAGGAGCATCCCCGGCAGGCGACCGGCCTTCCCGAGACTGTCCCCTCTTGCTTTCTGAGACCTGCACTCTCCTGGTTTTCTCCTTTCTCCTGGAAAACCCCTCCTCGGCCTCCTTGCTGGTTCCTCTTCTCTAATGTACGTTTGGAGTCATTCCAGGACTCCGCGCTGGGCCTGCTCTGTTTTCAGGTTTCCCTGAATGGTCTCGGTCATGGCTGTATCTTCAAATCCCACCTCTGTGTTGCTAATGCCCTTGGTGTTTGCTTCCTGATCTCTCCCCCAGCTCCAGGCCCCCACGAGAAGCATCTTTAACATTTTCACTCACTTGTCTGAGCATCATCTCAAACTTAGCACAGCCAAAACAGAACTTTGGTGTCATTGAAAAGAATATTATTTCTCTCCCACAATCCCTGTCTCAGTAACTGGCACCTTCCGCTCAGTTGCTGACAGCTCTGTGTACAGAACTCCTGATTTTTCTTTCTTTCTTTCTTCCTTTCTTTTTTTTTTTTTTTGGTGAGATAGTCTTATTTCATAGCCCTCAGTAGAGTGCTGTGGCATCTCAGCTCACAGCAACCTTAAACTCTTGGGCTCAAATGATTCTCTTGCCTCAGCCTCCCCAGTAACTGGGGCTATAGGCCCCCGCCACAACACCCGGCTATTTTTACAGATGGAGGACTCGCTCTGGCTCAGGCTGGTCTCGAACCCATGACCTCAGGCAATCCACCCACCTCAGCCTCATCCAGTCCCTCAGCAAATCCTATCAGTTCTACTTCTAAAGTGTTTTGAATCCATACATTTTCTTAAGCCTATTCCCTGCCTGCGTTACAAGCTTTGTTAATTTTTAGCTGCCCTGGTCTCTCTGTGCCTCACAGGCAGTAAACTTGACCATGACTCATTCTTTGTACCAGCCAATTGTACCACAAAGAGGGCCCCTCATGTCTTGCTGTTGTTAGAACTTTCGTCCCCATTCAAGTCTCGACTCAGATGTCCCTTCCATAGAAAAGATTTCCCTGACCATTTCATCTAAAATAACCAGCTACGCTCTGTCCCATGACTCCTTTCTCTTTTCTTCACTATATGTGTAACTATCAGAAATCTTTGGTCATAGATTGACTTGTGTGTGATCTGTCTTCCCACCTGAACGAGAGGGAAGGAGCTCATCGGACTCGGTCTGAGCGCTGCACAGTCTGATTCATCACAGACACTCAGTAAATATTTATTGTAAAATTAATAGAGATGAATGAAAGAAAAGTGCAATACATTAGCATTGAATTTAACTCAAAGACCAATGTGAGAATTTTTCCTAAAATGAAGGAAGGTAGCGTAGATGTATTAAAATGAATCAAATGCTGTTCTGAACGGATACATTTATATAATTTTTCCAGTCTCTTGCGACTGAAATTTACAACCGTGCCAAATATTATATTTAGTATTCCACAATTAAGTCATCTGGTTTTTAATTAATGAGTCTACTTAACTCATTAGAACATAAGCCCTAAAGCAAATTCTCGTCTTTTTTCAAAACCCCCTGCTTGCTTCCCTCTTCTTCAACGTTAATTTCCTGATTTTTTTAGGTTCTCCAGGCCTTAGTTCTCCCATCTTTGAACTTGATGACTTCCAGTTTTCAAATTCTCCGATGCCACCTTCACATCTCCGCCGTCCAGATGTGTTCCTCCTGCGTTTGCTTGTCTCTGTAATTTCCCTGCATTTTCATTTGTGCATTTTGCATAATTGAGATAGAACCACGGCTGTGACTGCAGTCCCAGCTGTACGTCCCCAGGGAGCTGAGCGTATAAACAAAATAGCTGCCTCGTAAAAACAACTATTCCTATTGATAAATTATACACACAATCTGGGGTTGTAAAGGGATAAAGTAAAATTTCATGGTAGCAATTTATAAGTAATGCTCTATAAAATGGAATTATCGTTTTTAGGTAGAGAAAACAGGACTTGAAGGTCCTGTGTGAGGTTCTGTAAGCCCAGGATGATTTTGGCTGCCACTTGAAGCCCATCTCACTTTGAGCAAGGAACTATGTCATCATTTGCTTGAACCAGCAAGAGTCTCCCCCGAGGGACGAGATAACAAACCTTCCGAGGCAGCCCCCACCCGGAACCACTCTGAAAGGAAAGCGACCCTTGCTTCTACCCTAAAAGCATATGCCCGTAAACTACAGCACACAGAACCAAAATAAAGGCGGTTTGATCAAGATAAAACATGTTTTACATAAAGTCATTTTTTTCCTTTGTAAGACCTTTAGAATTCTGTCCATAGCACCTGTTATGTAAGAGTGGCTGAGTTCCACAGCCTCACCCAAAATGAAGGGCAAGATTGAATAATCAGCCAGACAAAGGAGTCCTTAGAGAGCTGTGTGCTCTCAAATTTGCCAAATGCCAGGAGGAAAACGTGTGTTTTTGGAAACCCTAAATACTTTGTTCAGTTCTCTATGTTATTATACAGGTGTCAGCCTCATTGTCAAGTAAAACGATTTTTTATTGTACTACGTCACATAAATTGCTTGTTAAAGAGAATGGGAATTTTTTTACTTAAGTTTTATGTAAAAGTCCAAATATATTAGTGTAGACCTCAAGTCTTCTCAATATTCTGTCACCTTCATTTGACCACGAGCGGGTTAATACTGGTTATGTAGTCAAAAGGCGTTGTGTTTCTCACTTACGGTGGGGAGATCTGAGCGCGTCACTCACCCTTCCTGAGTCTATCTTATCATTTTCAGAAAGTATCATCAGCTTCCTCATCTGACCTCACAAGGTTGTTCCAATGAAATGCGATGATGCCAGATGAAAGTGCATGATATACACGTGAAAAAAAGTCCGATTTTATAAACAGAAAGTGCTGCATCCTTGGTATCCACTCAACTCATTAATGAAGAGAGATTGATTTAATCAAGTTTTATTGAGTGCCTACTAAGTGCCAAGCATTTCTTGAAGCACTGGGAGTTCACAAATGAATTGGATAGACAATAGATTGATGGTTGCCTGGGCCTAGGGACAGGAATGGGGGGGTGAAGGCAGATGAACATGAGACTTCTTGGGGTTTTTTTGTGTTTTGTATTTTTAGAGACAAGATCCTGCTTTGTCACCCAGGCCGGAAGGCACTATCACAGCTCACTGTAGCTTTGAACTCCTGGACTCAAGCAAACCTCCTGCTTCAGCCACCCAAGTAGCTGTGGCTACAAGCACAAGCCACCATACCAAGCTCAAGCTTGAGACTTCTACTTGGGGCAATAGAAACAACTTAAAATAAGATTGTGGTAAAAGTTGTGTAATTCTGTGAATTTCCTAATATTGATGTACTTGCTCGTTCAAAACAGGTGAATTGTATGGTATGTATATTATACCTTGATAAAGCTTTTTTAAAAAATGACAAGTCCTTACTCTCAAGAAAGGACTTATAGTCTTACGGGAGGAAAGTGAAGTGTGAGCAAAAGAATGGTACAGTACGCTGAGAAGTATGGATTTGTTGGGTCACAGGTAGACATATTAAAACTTCAGATGACACAGATAAACATTAAAATGCCTTTAACATCAGTGATACGGTTTCAAACCCCAAACAGATTTCATGCTCTGTTAAGAAACATTACGTATCTAAACTTTGCAAAAGCTATGAAATCTCGTAGCGAGCGTGGCAGGTAATAAACTGAAGATTAGAAAACGCTGCCCAGCGCGTTGGGAAACCTGGCCAGGTTTGTCAATCTCGCCTTCATTGAGCATCATGGATCCCCCAGTGCCGTCGGGGTCGCAGGTGGAAGCTGGCTGAGGGCGAATGGCCAAACCTGGCGCACTCAATTGCCTGCGCCCAGTCCCTTGGGGACACCGGCTGGCTGTGATCCTAGCTGGTCACAGAGTGGGCAGAGTGCAGACTGCAGACACCCACAGTGGGTCCCCTCGGAAGGAGCGAGTCGGCAGTTCCAGTCCCTGCCTTCTATTTCCGGAGATGTTTTTCTGCTTTCGGGAAATGTAAAGGACACCCTTGCACCAGGTTTGAAGTGGGATCCCGACTCTTCCAGGCTTCCTATATTCCCAGCAGTTGTCCCAGTTGAAAGTCCTGAGCCTCCAAACTTGTTGGAGAAGCATCTCTCCACGGATGTCTGGCTCCGGGAGCAGGAGCTGGATATTATCTTCTTCTGGCCCGATCTGTACACCTCACAAAAGAGCTGCCTCATCTGTGGTCTCCCACTGATCAATTCACGCATTCTTTCATTCCCTTAGCAAATATTTATCAGGCCTTGTCATCTCCTTCAATGCGATCCCAGCCTACGCAGTGAGACAGCGGGTCTCGTCCTAAACCACACGAAGCCATATCCACGTCTCCCAGCTGAGCCTCTGTACTTGGCCCCTGGCCACCCCAAGAGCATGTGTTCCCTGAGCAAAGAACAGGTATTCCTTTACTTTCACTTGTAGGGAAAATGAGCAAAATGTAAAAGTGAGGAGAAAGTTTAATAGCAACCATCGTTCGCTGACTGATTTTCGCAGATTTGTAACTAGACGTGAACGCAGCCCGGGAAAGAGGTTTACTCTCTCTGGTGTCTTTCTCTCCAAGTAATTTTAAGGTTTGAAAGAAATATTCATTTTTCCTAAATTGCTTCTCTGGGCCTCAGTTTTCTTTCTCTCTTATAAAATGGAGGTGGTGGATTCACAACCTCAAAGGCCTCTTTAAGCTTGAACAGGCTTTGATACTCTGAGTTAAAATTCAGCCCTTAGTTCTGCAGGGGGAAGTGGAGGTTTAAAGTAGAACTAAATGAGGCAGACTGTGCCCCAAAATAAGACTTAATAATTTTTCTTTTTTTTGAGACAGAGTCTCACTATGTCGCCCTCAGTAGAGTGCCGTGGTGTCACAGCTCACAGCAACCTCTAATTCTTGGGCTTGAATGATTCTTCTGCCTCAGTCTCCCAAGTAGCTGGGAGTACAGGCACCTGCCACAACGCCTGGTATTTTTTAGTTGTAGCTGTCGTTGTTTGGCAGGCCCGGG
>CAUYON010074375.1:0-20979 GCA_963573935.1 Arctocebus calabarensis | reverse complement strand
AGCTACTAGGGAGGCTGAGGCAAGAGAATCGCTTAAGCCCAAGAGCTGGAGGTTGCTGTGAGCAGTGTGACACCACGGCACTCTACCCAGGGCGATAAAGTGAGACTCTGTCTCTACAAAAAAAAAAAAAAAAAAAAAATTGGCTCAGCGCCTATAGCTCAAGTGGCTAAGACACCAGGGCACATACACCAGAGCTGGTGGGTTCAAAGCCAGCTTGGGCCTGCAAAACAGCAATGACAACTACAACCAAAAAATGGTTAGGCTTTGTGGCAGGCGCCTGTAATCCCAGCTACTTGGGAGGCTGAAGCAAGAGAATCACTTGGGCCCAGGAGTTGGAGGTTGCTGTGAGCTGTGATGCCACAGCACTCTACTACCCAGGGCAACAGCTTGAGGCTCTGTCTCAAAAAAAAAAAAAAAAAATATATATATATATATATATATATCCCAATAAAGCTGTTGATTAAAACACAACAACAAAGACAAAACAAAATCATGAAGGAAAATGCATTTTAAGAAGATCAAAGATAGGCTTGGCGCCTGAGGGTCAACAAGCTAAGGCGCTAGCCATGTACATCTGAGCTGGCGGGTTCGAATCCAGCCCAGGCCCGCCAAACAACAATGACGGCTGCAACCAAAAAACGGCCGGGCGTTGTGGCGGGCACCTGTAATCCCAGCTGCTTGGGAGGCAGAGGCAAGAGACTCGCTTGAGCCCAGGAATTGGAGGTTGCTGTGAGCTGTGATGCCACAGCACTCTGTCCAGGGTGACAGCTTGAGGCTCTGTCTCAAAAAAAAAAAAAAAAAAGATCAAAGATAAACAATCTATAATTAAATTTGTGTGGTAGAATCTAAAGGATCAAACTACCTAATTATCTGAAACTCCAATGTGGTTAATAGAAACACTAATTCAGGAAGTAATAAAGGAATCCCATTTTGTTCAAGTTTGCTACCAGTATCCCCACACACCCAAAACCAGTGAAGTCTAAAATCCAGTTACCTTGCCTCAAATCCCATGTCCAAAAGTCTGTCTGCTTCATCCAACACCAGGACATCCAGGGAACGCACACAACTAGCCAGATCCAAGCCTTCAGCCTTCCTTCGGAACATGTCCTCTAAGCGGCCTGGTGTGGCCACAATGATGTTCCCACTGTAGAAAGTTAAATTTACCTTACTCTCTGGATCTTGGGAATATCCGTGGTTACCAAAATACCACTTTTTTTGTAACCCTAAAAGTCATCTAAGTGATGAGAAAGATGGGCACCAGAGTGAAAGAGTGCTGCAGGGGAGATACAGCAAGGACGATGAGGAAGGAGGCTGGATTCAGGGGCTAAGATCCAGAGCAGATGGGCAAGCTCTGCCCCAATGCAAACCTGGGTCTGCTGCCTGTCTTTGAAAAGTGTTTTTTTCCCACACAACCATACCCATCCCTTCACATGTTGTCTATTGCTGCCTTCATGCTGCAATAGCAGTTGAGTCATTTTGACATAGACCATATGGTCCACAAGGACTAAAATATTTACCATCTATCTGCTCTTTTACAGAAAGAGCTTGCCAACCTCTTACCTACAGCAAGTTACTCAATCACTTTAGGCCCAAGTAATCATCTGTAAAATGAGAATGCTGATAGAATGAGAAAGAATCTTATGTAACAATCACGAACTGGCAGACTGAGGGGCAGCTAATGTGCAAGGTATTTTTTTTAAATGTAGGTTACATGCCAAAAGACAAAAAGTCAGAGGATTACATGTACCAATCTGAAATTCCATTTTCGTTTCAAAAAACTCAAAACCTGGCAATACTGAGCCTACAGTCCACCTAGGTACCTACCAACTGGAGATGAATACTCAGGGCATCTGCTGGCCAGTGCCTCACAAGACCTCCAGCCCCCTTCATTCATTCATATCAGCCTCCTCACCCCTGGAGGAGCTGAAGTTTATGAAGTGTTCATCATTGCCTATGGGAAGGAGCCAATAAAGCAAAATGGGACATTGGCCCTGAGAAAATACCCTTTTTTTTGGAGAAGAGAGTTGCTGAAGGGGACACTCATAGGTAGGCCTAAATTGTATGACTCATCTTGGGTTCAGTGCCAAGAGCAAGTAAAGAAAGCAGCAGAAACGGGCAGCGCCTGTGGCTCAAGGAGTAGGGCGCCAGCCCCATATGCTGCAGGTGGAGGGTTCAAACCCGGTCCTGGCCAAAAACTGCAAAAAAAAGAAAAAAAAAAAAAAAGAAAGCAGCAGAAACAAGCAAACTTACCCTTGTTGCTTAAACCTCTCAACATCCTCTCCAGGATTCCTGCCACCAATCCAAAGAATCTGGCTAAAACAAGAAACAGGTCTCTGAGTAAGTTAGGCAAAACAACAGCCCATGGCACAGTGATGCCCCATCCAATTCACCTGAACTGTGAGAAGTGCTTCGTGAAATGAGCCAGGACTTCATCTATCTGAATGGCCAGCTCTCGAGTGGGGGTGATGATTATGGCTCCAACCTACTCACATGGAGGGACAGGACATAGTTAGCAACACAAGAAACTACCAGAGCTGAACACACAGCTCTGTACCCGCCACCTCACAGAGGAAAGTTTCCCAGAGAAACAGCACTTCCCAGACTTTCATAGCAGTCTCGGTCACAGCATGTTTCAACTACAATAGACACTCTATAGCTGACCACCTCCATAAGTTGACCTAATCTTCAGAGACTGGATATGCACCACATGTACTCGTTATACAGTAGATCTCATTCCTTATGTTAACCACCTCTGTATGTTGACCAGTTGGTTAGCGTCCCTTGGGTGGTCAACTTAAAGAGGTTCTTTTGTACTATGAATTACTATCACTTAATTATTATTATTCACTTCAGTTATGCTTAATAAAGTCACTACAGACAATGAGTTGTTAAATACTAATACTAATCACTGCTCCTCGGGAAAATACGGCATTAGGTTTCTGCAGTCTCTGAGTGTAACATTTTTGTTGACTGCTTAATACATAACCTTGCTGTATATTTCATTTAAAGACAGCATATTGTACACATACTGATTTGTTCACATTAAATTCATACCCAACAGCTCCACACCTTGTGACTGAACAAACCTTATATAACAGTACTCTGTCTACACATCATAACCTTGGACTCAGGAACACTAAATTGTACCTCAGCAACACATTGGTAGGGGGCCATTTTAAACAAAAAATCACCAACAAAAAGGACAAAAATGTGAAAAACAAGACATTAACCAGACCATGAAAGGGATACCCACGTACAATCTGGGCTGAACAAAAAGCAGCTTTGCCCACATCCACAAGTAACATGGGCAGGGGCTCAGACCTGTAATCCTAGCATTCTGGGAGGCCGAGGCATGGGGATTGCTTGAGCTCAGGAGTCTAAGTCCAACCTGAGCAAGAGCAAGACCCTATCTCTACTAAATATATAAAAATTAGCTGGTTACTGTGTTAAGCGCCTGTAGTCCAAGCTACTTGGGAGGCTGAGATAGGAGAATTACTTGAGCCCAGAATATGAGGTTGCTGTGAGGTATGATGCCACAGCATTCTACTGAGGATGACACAGTAAGTCTCTGTCTCAGAGAAGGAATGAATGGGCAGCACCTGTAACTAAATGAGTAGGGCGCCAGCCACATACACTGAGGCTGGTGGGTTCAGGCCTGGCCGAGGCCTGCTAAACAACAGTAACAACTGCAACCAAAAAATAGCCAGGTGTTGTGGCAGGCACCTATAGTCCCAGCTACTTGGCAGGCTAAGACAAGAGAATCACTTAAACCCAAGAACTGGAGGTTGCCGTGAGCTGTGATGCAACACCACTCTACCGAGGGCAATGTAGTGAAACTCTGTCTCACTAAGAAAAAAAAAAAAAAAGGGCTCGGCGCCTGTGGCTCAACAAGCTAAGGCGCCAGCAATGTACACCGGAGCTGGCGGGTTCGAATCCAGCCCAGGCCCACCGAACAATGACAGCTGCAACCAAAAAAAAAAAAAATGGCTGGGCATTGTGGCAGGTGCCTGCAGTCCCAGCTACTTAGGAGGTGGAGGCAAGAGACTCGCTTGAGCCCAGGAATTGGAGGTTGCTGTGAGTTGCGATGCCACAGCACTCTACCCAGGGTGACAGTTTGAGGCTCATTCTCAAAAAAAAAAAAAAAGAATGAATGAATGAACAAACACAAATAACTTTGAAAACACCCCAGCACTGAACTGGGGTTATAAATTTTAAGGAGCAGACACATTTATAAATATAGAATCCACAAATACTGTTGACTGTCTTTTAGTTTTTTCAGGATTTTAACCACTTCTTACCCAACTATAAAACTGTCTGATGATGAAGTGAAAATAAATCACTTTCATAATTGCTCACCTGACTCTTTTTTAACTTTTCTTCCCTTCTCAGAAGAATTTCCAGAATAGGGATGACAAAAGCCAGTGTTTTGCCACTACCTGTAACCTGCAAAAGGAGAGCAAGTTTTGTGCTTTTTGTTCTCACAGTTCCTTTGAGGGAAAACAGAACAGGCTGAGGTACTCACCGCTTCTGCAGCGACATCTTTGTTTTTCATGAAAAGAGGAATAGTTGCAGACTACGGAAAGATTGCAAATCACTGGTTAAAAAATGCTACGAAGAACAGGTGAAACCCCTAAAACCCTAAAAACATACTAAGGGCTATGGTCACAGTAGACCCTACCACAAAGGGGACTCTTAAATAACCAAGGCAACTTGGAGGAGCTGAATCAAACGTGGCAACACAGTGTGGTGGAGATAGCAAGCTAAGCTGGGAAGGAGGAGTCCTGAATTCTAGTCGCATCTCTCCTATTTTTCCATTATGGACTAGGAAGGGGTTGACAACATTGCATTTTAGGTCTCTTCTATCTCTAGCACAGAAGGAAAATTCAAATAAACCCTGTCATTTTAAGCACTATGAAGGCCTGTCTCTTTGGTCTCAGGTCTTGGCCTCAAGGTCACTCCCCCTCCAGGCCTTGCTCCTGGTACCCAAAGCCTGAGCTTACCTGCACTGCAGAATGTCATACCTTTCCAACTGCCTCTACGTGAGTAATTCTCAACCTGGGTGATTTCTATCCTTCCCTCTACCCTCCCAGGAACACTGCAATGTTCGGAGACACTGCTGGTTGTCAAACCCTGGAGGGGAGCGTTGTCGTCTAGTGGGTAGATTCCAGGGGTGTTGTTAAACATCCTACAATGCCCAAGACAGCTTCCACAACTAAAAATTTTCCAGCCCAAAATGTCAACAGTGGCAAGGCTGAAGACTATGCTCTGGACCACTGTTGTCCAATAGAAATATAATGTGAACCAGATACATAATTTTAAATTTTTTAATAGCCACGGTAAATAAAGTAAAAAGAAAAGGTAAAAGCTGGGCACAGTGGCTCACACCTGTAATCCTAGAACTCTGAGAGGCCAAGGTGGGTGGATTACTTGAGTTCATGGGTTTGAGACCAGCCTGAGCCAGAGTAAGACCCCATCTCTACTAAAAAAAAGAAAAAAAAAAAAAAACTAAGGCAAGAGGATCACTTGAGCCCAAGAGTTGGAGGTTGCTGTCAGCTATGATGTTGCCATAGCCCCCTCCCAGGATGACTTGAGACTCTGTCTCAAATAAAAAAAAAAAAAAAAATTAAGGCAATATTTTCCATTATTCTTTTCTTCATACTTTTTTAATACTTTTTTTCAAGGCTTCAAAATCCAGTGTGCTGTTTTACAGCTAGTGTACATCTAACTTTGGACAAACTGTAGTGCAAGTGCTCAACACCCATGTGTGCTGTGGCAGCAGCAGATGGAGAGCTCTAAGCAAGGAACTCTGAGGGCAGGGTATGGGTCTTGTTTCCACTACATTCCCAAGGCATGGCACACAGCACCCCAGTTTTTCTCTGTAGCCCTGCCTGCTTCCTCATGTCCTTCCTGGTAATCTTACAGCCATCTCCGACTCAGCAAGCTAAAACAGAAGTCTGGATTTTTCCCTCTGAAACCTGTTACCCTCCCAGCCTTCCCCATCTCAGGAAATGGTAGCACCATCCACCCAGCTAGATTCCTCTTTCCTAACTCCCACTTCCAGTCCCTCGGCATCCCCAATGCTAACCCAAAGCTGACTTCTCATTATCCACTCTACTCCAAGCCACATCATCACTCACCTCACAATGAGGCAGGCCTCATAACTGACCTGCCTGCTTCTCTTATCCCTTTAAAGGCAATTTTCTCCACAGAAATCAGTCCTTGTATTCTCATATGGTTGCCATATATAATGGCTTCTCACTACAACTACAATAAAATCCAAGCTCCCACAAGACCCTCCCAGGGGCCTCTGCTAAGGCCTTCGTTTTGTTGCTCAAAGTTCCATTTCTAGTCGGCCCCAAGGCATTTGCTTTGCAATGGTATTCCTGAAGCTGTCTCCAGTCACCCCACACCCAGCTCCTTCTCAATCATTCAGGTCTCAGCTCAATGACCAGCTCTTCAAAGAAACCTCATGTACCATACTAACACAGCAAACCATTTTAATCCTCTATAAACTTAACACCAGATGAATTTATTTTATTCTTTTACTTCTTTCTCTAACTCCTGCACTAGAAAATAAGCCCATGAGTAGGTACCAACACTGCAAAATCTCCAGGGCCTAGAAGATGTACCTGATAAATAGCAGGTCCCCAAGAACTTTTATTTATTCTTGAATAAATGAATCAAATGGGTCAGTTTGCTTCACTTAGCCACACTGTGAAAACGGGTAACATTTATTATTGAGCAACGTGAGTCCATCGTTTTATTTCTTCTCCACAACACATGTTGTTTTACTTCATCTCCAAAACCACCTTATGAGGCAGGTGATGTTACGTTTGTCCGAGGTCCCTAGTCTAGCACGGGCAGGGCCCAGACGTGACCCAGGAGCTAAGCCCCCTATTGCCCAAAGGGGAGGCCGGGGGCGGTGGAGACGAAATCCCGACACGGGAGCGCCGCCGCCGGCCGCCAGGTCACTAACCCGCTTCACTTCGCGCGGTTCTGGACAGCCCGGAGTCATGGTACTGTTCCAGGGGAAGGGATGAGAGCCCCGGAGTTTGAGTCCAACCTAGTTCGACCACCTACCCGCCGTGTCGGGTCAGCAAGTGCCTGCCCCGCTCCCAACCTCGCTTTCCCCAACTGCCCCCAAAGACGGTACCTGCACCGGCGTCATGCACCGGAAGCCCAGCTTCTGCAGCGCGCCCAGCACCCCCGGGTGTAGCGGCACAGGCAGAGACTCCCAGGAACCCTCCGTCACGTGCTCCATGGCTCGCTACTCCTCCATCTGTTAAACCACAGCTACCCGGACATCTCCAGGACACTGCCGGCGAGCACTTCCGCTTCCGGCAGCTCCAGCTACCGGCCGGAAAGCGCTGGGGAGCTGCAAAGTTCCGGAGAGCTGGGAAAGGAGCCGGGGCGCTGGAGGAAGGAAAGCAGACCGTGGCAGCGTGAAGCTGGCAAGGGTCCAGGCCTGAGTATTTCCACCCACCCTACGCAAGCCCTTTGACTCCTGGCGTCTTTCCACACTAAGCAGGAATTTTGGCGGGAGAGATTCTGGCCCTGCCCCTCCCCCCTTTTTCGGCCTGTCGGAGGCAGGTGGCAGCACAACACCGCGTCCAGGCCGAAGGACCGCGGAGCTTGCTGGAGTGGGCAGAGCTCAAGGGCCCCAGTTTAGCAGACATGCAAAAAAGGGGTGATGGTGGGGATCCATTGGCTGGTACATTATAAATGTTGGTTTACTTTACAGGAAATATGGTCAGCGTCCCAAACAAACAAGAACACCTTCTTCCTATTCCTGTGTTCACCATTAGCTTGGGACATTCATTGGTCCACACATTCACCAGCACGCTTTTACTGACCACTCACTATTGCTGGGCTCTGAGGAGATACTCCCCTCCCCTAGATATGCCCATCGCTTGCTCTCGTTGAGACTCGGAAAATGATTCTGCAAAATGAAGACCACGAAAGCAAAAGTTTCTCTCTTGTTTTCCGTGTTTAATAACTGCCCTCCCACATCTCCCCCGCTCATTCTAAGACTAGCCATAGAAATTAGAATCCTCTTACCCAAGGCATATCCCAGAAACCGGAACCCCTTTACTCCAAAACCGGCCATTAAAACCTAAAAATACTGTTCTTTTTTCCTCAGTTTTCTGTGTAAAACCTGGCCATAAGAAATTACCTAATCTACCTCATTATGACTGTAGGTCATAAAATTCCAATTCCAGAAAGGGTCTTGGCCCATCCTCAGAAACTGCTCTGACATACAAAGATGAATCTGGACAGGCCTTGCTGGGTTTCCCCATTCAGTTAGCCATCCTTTAATTGTATTTTTTTTTTTTTTTTTTCTGTAGAGACAGAGTCTCACTTTACCACCCTCAGTAGAGTGCCATGGCATCACACTGCTCACAGCAACCTCTAACTCCTGGGCTTAGGTGATTCTCTTGCCTCAGCCTCCTGAGTAGCTGGGACTACAGGTACCCTCCACAACCCTGGCTATTTTTCTGTTTTGCAGTTCGGCCGAGGCTGGGTTTGAACCTGCCACTTTTAGTATATGGGGCCGGCGCCCTACTCGCTGAGCCATAGGTGCCGCCCCCTTTAATTGTATTTCAACACAGCTACCTGTGTGCATCATTGAACCTAAGCATAAAATTAATACCTCTCCCTGTTTGGAGGTATACATTCCTGAAGGTTCCTGTGTCATGTAAAACTATGATCTAATAAATCTGTGTGCCTTTTCTCCTATTAATCTGCCTTCTGTCATTTGATTTTTCAGCAAACTTCATCAGAGGGCAAAGGGGAAGTCTTCCCTTCACCCTTATACTCCCTTACATGCACCAGAACTTTTGAAACGTCACCTTTTCAGTGATGCCTCCTTTTCCTTATCACTAAAACTCCTAGTCTGCTTTATTTCCTTCCTTAGCACTTACCATTAATATACTATATAAAATGGTATATAATTTACGTATTACACTCATCTCCTTCACTAAAAGATAAAAACCACAATAATGTCTTTTCTTTTCTTTATCCCAGTGATTATAACTGTAACACACAATGGCCACTCAAATATAAATGAAAATCAGCTCAGCGCTCATAGCACTGTGGTTACGGCGCCAGCCACACACACTGAAGGTAGAGAACAAACCCGGCCCGGTCCAGCTAAACAACTGCAACAAAAAATAGCCGGTGTTGTGGTAGGCACCTGTAGCCCCAGCTACTTGGGAGGCTGAGGCAAGAGAATCACTTAAGCCCAAGCCTTGGAGGTTGCTGTGAGCTGTGATGCCACAGCAATCTACTGAGGGTGGCATAGTGAAACTCTATCTAAAATATATATATACACACACATACACATATATGAGAATCATCAGTACTCATGCAGACTCCAGTCATCCCAAACTAAATTAAGAAAAAAAAAAAAGCCTGAAGCAACATTTCTACTGAAACAAATCATCACATCCTCAAAACACCTTTGACAACTTTTATAAATGGGACAGATGGCTGTGAAAGCAAAGGCAAAGGAAAACTGCATAGCTGTTGGCCTTTTGGGCTCTCCTACTTACTAGACTTCTGTTCTTGGGACCCTTTCCAAGCCTGTTTCCTCAATTACAAAATTATTCTACCCAAAGTAATGGCAGTTTTGATGCATAAATAACATGGTCTCAGCACAAAATCAGTACATTACACAATGTGCATTAACAGTAGCTTTTATTACTAGCATGCCCTTGATGTATCAGAGGAAAAGGAAAAATTTATATAAGCAGAGAACTAGTCTCTGGTTTCACTTCTGCTCTCTATTTGGGGGCCTTAGATAAATCATTTAATCTCTCTTAAACCTATTTCCCATATGCATAAACCAGGTGGCTGAAAGAAAATAATTCAAACTTTTATTTCCCAAGTAAAAAAATGCCTAAAAGTTTAACACCAACCCATTTGGGAGAAACCACACAGGAACACCTGTGTAGAAACTAAAATTTGGTTCCTGTTGACTACCCAAAAGTTTATGAAAAGAAAAAGTAACAGGTTTAATACTCAGAAACATGGACATGTCTCATTTCAAATGAGAATAGAAAGTTGCTATTTACAGAATGTGAATTAAACATCAATATATAAAACACAGAATACTGACTGTTTTTAAAAAGAACTGTTTATTTACTGAAACTGGGGCAGATTAGATATACAACCAATTTTAAATTTACATCTTTTAATTCAATTGTGAAGTGTTTTCTCACACACACACACAAATTGGCATGCAACAGTTGCCTTAAGGTGAAACAGTCACCTTATCAATAAACTGTTGCAAGTATTTTTACCCAAGGTTGAAAAATTGTTTTATCCTGAACATGAAAACCTGTAACAAATTTAAATTATATAAAACTCGTTACTTGTAGTTTTCCCCTTGCAAAGATCCAAAAAAAAATGTACAAGTAACTAATATATATCAGTCACAACATAATCCTGGATCATCCCCACACCAAAACCAGATGCTCCTTTAATTTTAAACCCATCATCAGAGACCAAGAGAAAGTCATTTCATTTTATACAAAACAAAATTCACATGTGCCAAAAAAGAAAGACCCAAAGAAACAAAACCAAAAACCCTAGTGCTGACACTGATGTTCAGTGCCCTGGTTAAATAGTGACCCAAAGGCCACTAATCAAAAATAAAATAGTGGCTGTATTTGCAGTGAAATCCAAGAGGCTTTAACCCTTTGGTATCAGAAATCCAGATTTTTCCAATTACGTAAATGCATACTTCCTACATGCCAAGAGTGGAGAAGGTAGACATGCCAGTGCAGAATGGACAATAGCTACCATTCACTGGAACACCCAGAGAATTGGCTTTAACAGAGACTTCTTAGAAGGTTAAGCAGGAAAAAAAAAAAAAATGGTTATTAACTGCTTGTGTCTTCGATTTAAGTGGGGTGGTTGAGTCCTAAGGTTCAATGTAAAAATTTATGGGAGAAAATATATATTGGGGCAAATCTTACCTTTAAAGGAAAAACAAGGTAACGAAGTATAAAAGTACCCAGCCTGGTATCACACTCCAGTCAGAGCTCTGCCATTAGGATGGGTAGAAAACATTAAGATTCATACTGTTGTTTTCCATAAGGACTCTATAAAATGAATCTTTAATGATTTGAACCACAGGATGAGGGACACCAAAGAACACAGTCATTTTAGTAAAGTACTTATCAGGCTTTGTGCTGATTTCCTAAACAAACTGCATTTTATTATAAAAACAAAAGGAAAAGAAGACATAATAAAGGCCATACGTCTACATATCATTTACAGTGTTTGAGTTCTGTGAGGACCTATATAATAGAGGCAGCATTCAATTAAGAAATTATGCCAGTCAAGTGTCAAATTTTCACTATAACTTTCCTAAAAAGGTATGTTTCCCCCAATATCTATTAATCACAAAAAAACATAAGCTGTGAATGTACAGTTCAGAGAATAAAAACGTAGAAGCTAATGACATTATTATGACCAAGGTGTTTGGTAAACAGTGAATTATGAGTTTGGGATCATCAGGAAAAGACTTTTTAAACAACCCTCCGGACTTCAAAAAATCTCTTCAGGTAGTAGATCTGTCCCAATGTCATGGCAACTAGAACAAGAGCTTCAAAGAAGGACCAAAGGACCACTCTGCTGTTTGTGTTGTCATTGACTGTTGAGGACAAACAAATAAACAAATTTTAACAACCCCCCCCAAAAAAAGGCATAGGCATCACAAATTATCTTCTAGTCTTTACTCTGTGTGAAAGTAATATCTTGCACACCATTTATAGTACAGATGCTTCTCACCTTCTGATGGGGTTACTTTGCTAAAAACCAATCGTAAGTTTGAAACTAAGTCAAAAACACATTTAATACATCTAACCTACGGAACATCATAAGCTTAGGTTAGACCTACCTTATACATGCTCAGAATACTTACATTAGCCTACACAGTCAGGCAAAAGCATCTAGCACAAAGACTATCTTATAATAAAGTGTTGAATACATGGTATCTCACATAATTTATTGAACACTATACTACAGGTAGAAAAGATAATAACTGTATGAGTAGCTAAATTATAGTTTCTACTGAATATCACTTTTGCAGCATTATAAAGTCAAAAAATTATAAGTAGTACCATCATAAGTTGCAGACCAGCTCTACTCTAAATTTTGTGTTTTGTCCCCAAGCAATCCAACATATCCTGAAATAAGAGATTTTTAGATTTAAAAAAATCGACCTTAAAAATTAAATGAGTATAGCCAAACCCAGTCAGACAGAGAAGGAAAGTAACTTGCCTAAGGTCACACAACTAGAGTTAAAACCCAATCTAACCTTCTTTCTCCCTCACCATTATAATGTCTTACATTATGATCCTTTTGGCCAAATCAGAAAACTACTTTTAAAAAAATTAAAGGAGGCTCAGCGCCCGTGGCTCAGTGGTTAGGGCGCCAGCCACATGCACCAGGGCTGGAGGGTTCAAAACTGGTCCGGGCCTGCTAAACAACAACGACAACTACAACACAACAACAAAAATAGCATAGGCATTGTGGCATGCGCCAACAGTCCCAGCTACTCAGGAGCCTGAGGCAAGAAAATCACTTAAGCCCAAGAGTTTGAGGTTGCTGTGAGCCTTGACACCACAGCACTCTGAGGGTGACACAAGTGAGACTCTCTCAAAAAAAAAAAAAAAAAAAAAAAAGGGTGGCACCTGTGGCTCAGCACGTAGGGCACCAGCCCCATATACTGAAGGTGGAGGGTTCAAACCCAGCCTCGGCTGAAATGCAAAACAGAAAAATTGCCAGGCATTGTGGCAGGCGCCTGTAGTCCCAGCAACTCGGGAGGCTGAGGCAAGAGAATCGCTTAAGCCCAGGAGTTGGAGGTTGCTGTGAGCTGTGTGATGCCATGGCACTCACCGAGGGCGATAAAGTGAAACTCTGTCTCTACAAAAAAAAAAAAATTAAAGGATTATTTCAACATCACAGTTATCTAAAAAGCAATATTTACCAAGTTAAAATATGTCTGCCTAAACATTTATCCAACAGATATTTACTATGCAACTACTATGTACTTGGCATTTGTTCTAAATGAAAGAGGTTTCTCAGTAAGATGGACTAATATTGGCAATTCCTATCAGATGGGAAAAACATTAGGTATTTATCCCACTCTCCAGCTATGAATTTGATCCTTAAAATAAAAGCCATGACTACTCTTCATTAATTTACTCTACTCAATTTGTCACACTTCAGTTTCTGGTCAAATTCTACAGCTTCACCTTTTTAAACTTACTAAGTAGTTTTTAACATTTCTGCAAATGGTCAATATTAAAAACAATTACATAGTAACAGTATTAAGAAGCTGAGTGACTGCTACATTTTAAGATTTATGCATTCCATGTATAAAAATAAAAAACAGGCTGGGTGCCTGTTGCTTAACAGGCTAAGGAGCCAGCCACGTACACCTGAGCTGGCGGGTTCGAATCCAGCCCGGCCCGCCAATCAACAAATGGCTGGGCATTGTGGTGGGCACCTGTAGTCCCAGCTACTTGGGAGGCAGAGGCAAGAGACTCGCTTGAACCAAGGAATTAGAGGTTGCTGTGAGCTGTGATGCCATAGCACTCTATCCGGGGTGACAGCTTAAGGCTCTGTCTCAAACAAACAAAAAAAAAGAATAAATAATCTAGGCACCATGCCTCACGCCTGTAATCCCACACTTTGGGAGGCTGAGGTGGGAGGATTAACACAGCCCAAGAGTTTCAGACCAGCCTGGGCAACATAGCAACACTCCATCTCTACAAAGGAAATAAAAAATAAACTAGCCAGGCACTGGGACACATGCCTGTAGTCCCAGCCACTCAGGAAGCTGAAGTGGGAGGATTACTTGGGTCGTCCAGGAGTTTGAGGTTGCAGTGAGCTATGACTATGCCATTACACTCTAGCCTAGAAGCAACAGAGTGAAACCCTGTCTCTAAAAAAAATAAAAAATAAAAATTTAATAAATAAAACACAAGATAAACCAAAAAAGATTAACTAGAATTGTAACAGCTACTATACTAATGATCACTCAGTAAGAAATGAAAAGCAATTAACATGTTTACAAAAAAAAAAAAAAAAAAAACCTGAAAATTACTAAAAAGAGATTTTTTTCCAGAGTAAGAACAGACACAACCTGGAAAAAAAAACATTAACTAGAACTCCAAAAACCACCAAAATTACTAAAATTTTAGTACTAATTCTGTGATACAAACTTTATTTCTGCTAAAAACTTAGTAACAAATTTCTAACATAATGAATATGTCTGAAAGAGGAATGGGTGAATAGATACTTCAAAACAGTAAGTAACCATTAAAAAATACTTTAGAGACATGGAAAAATGCTTTTCTTAAAGTGACAAAGAGAAATCCAGGGCACAAAATTGTATACCTGGGTACATTAGTGCCTGCTTCTAGTCCCTCGGAAAGCTGAGATGGAAAGATCATTTGATCACACCCATGAACCCAAACCAGAGGGACATAGCAAGACCCTCATCTCTTTAAAAGAAAAAAATGTATATATAGCTTTACTCACTTATGTTAAAATTCCAATTTTTAAGGAAAAAATAGGCTGAAAGAAACCTAAAAATTAACAGTGATATCTTAAATAAGATTATGAGTGATTGCTATTTCTTTATGGTTGTATTTTCCAAATTTTCTAACTGAATATAACTTTTTCCCTTAATTATAAAAAAGGCTTATTATACCTGAGAAAAATCATGTGTCAGATGGTCCCTTACTTATGAATGTGAAAAGAAATCTTATCTTTCACTTATAGAAAAATGCATCAGGTTTGAGCCTGTAGCTCAAGTGACTAAAGCGCCAGTGACTAGGGTTGGCGGGTTTGGATCCAGCCCAGGCCTGCCAAACAATGACAACTACAACCAAAAACTAGCCAGGCATTGTGGTGCCTATAGTCCCAGCTACTTGAGAGTCTGAGGCAAGAGAATCACTTAAGCCCAGGAATTAGAGGTTGCTGTGAGCTGTGATGTCATAGCACTCTACCCAGGGTGAAAGCTTGAGGCTCTGTCTCAAAGAAAAAGAAAGAAAGAAAAATGCATCTTTAGGGGGGCACCTGTGGCTCAGTGAGTAAGACGCCAACCCCATATACCCTAGGTGGGGTTCAAACCCTCCCTGCCAAACAAAAAATAGCTGGGCGTTGTGGTGGGCGCCTGTAGTCCCAGCTACTGGGGAGGCTGAGGCAAGAGAATCGCCTAAGCCCAAGAGCTGGAGGTTCAATGAGTTGTGAAGCCACAGCACTGTATCGAGGGCAACAGAGTGAGACTCTGTCTCTAAAAAAAAAAAAGAAGAAAGAAAGAAAAATGCATCTTTAAACAGAATACACTGAAGCATAACAACATAAGAATGTGGCCACACAGGAAAGGGGTACGGTACATAAGACACTGTCTTCATGTCATTGACATATTAGCCTGATTTAGAAGCAACACAGTATTATTATAACACTGTAGTAAAAAAAAGTCTCACTATGTCCATCTCTGAGGAGTGGGTGCTGTAGAAAGATACACAAAAACCAAACAACAGGCTCGGCGCCTGTGGCTCAATGGGCTAAGGCGCCAGCCACGTACACCTGAGCTGGTGGTTTCGAATCCAGCCCAGGCCCACCAAACAACAATGACGGCTGTACCCAAATAAAAATGGCCGGGCATTGTGGCGGGCGCCTGTAGTCCCAGCTACTTGGGAGGTGGACTCGCTTGAGCCCAGGAATTGGAGGTTGCTGTGAGCTATGATGTCACAGCACCCTATCCAGGGTGACAGCTTGAGGCTCTGTCTCAAAAAAAAAAAAAAAACAACATTGTGGGAACAATTTAATTTACAAAATTAAACTGAATATTTGAATATGTAAGTCTAGAAATTGCTAACACTTTTAAATATGAATAATACTAAACCCACTATTTATGAAACAAATACAAGAGTATCTCCACCTAAATTAAGGCTGGAAGATGTGCTTCCTCTGGCTGCTGTGTTTCCAAGAACTTAAAACTACAAAACAATGAAATCCCTGAACCCTCTTAGTTCAGTGCCCTTGTAACTCCAGAATGGCCTGACCCCACCTGAAAGCAAGCTAACCAACAAATGAATCCCTACAAGGTAAGAGAGAGAAGGTGGAAATCTAGAGGTTGAGGAGATTAAGTAGGCAAGGACAGAGAATCATGAGGGAGAGGCTATGTGTGTGTAGACAAGTCCATGTCATGCTCCACTTCACTCCCCAAAAAGTAACAGTGGCAGTACATGTACACATCACCCTACCAAAGTGAGGTACTATCTGTCTGTGCTCTAGGTCCTGAAGGCTCAGAGTAAAAGAGAACAGCTGTAAGAGAATGGGAAGAGTAAAATAGAAAGCTCATAGGAAAAAAGAATAGCTGTAAGAGAATGGGAAGAACAGACACAACACCTTGAAGAAGAATTGCTCTTCTTTCCACTCCCATCCCTGCCTCAGAACAAACATATAAAATCACTCTGCACTTACAGATAAGAGCTTGTTGCTAATGAGACCTACCCCCAAGAACAACTTGAAAGATTAAAGATAATGAATCAGTGTGGGCCTGGACCTAAAATATGTTTTATTTGGTCTACATGTCAATAGACCATGTCAAAGACCAAGGTACCTCTTAATTTTAAATACAAAAACATAGTATTTAATGCTACATCATGTGTTAAACAGACTTTTGCAACCTACCAAAAGATTCCAATAATCACTATTTTCAGAAAAAAATATATTCCAAGTTCCTGGCTTACAGATTTGAAAACTCAAACTGATCACCACCTGGTAACTTGCCTATATTTATGTTCTGGTGTTTTCTATTCCATTTGGGGGAAAAAAAATGTTAAATCTCACCAAATATTAATCACACTGGCACAAAATTTCAGGTATGTAACTAAAAACCACTGTAATACCCACTTTACCATGTTTCCCCCTTCTGATTTAAGAAAATTATTAGATTATTCATTAGCTCACCATGTATTTAAAAAAAACAACTCTTAAAAACTTACGCTGCATCCTAATAGCATGTTTAGTTTAGAATGAACACCTCAATAATAAGCTACAAAGCTTTAGAAATGTATATACTCAAAAAATATCTTTGTGTAGGTGCACTTTTTTTGGTAGAGACAGTCTCACTTTATTGCCCACCCTAGAGTGCCGTGGCATCACACAGCTCACAGCAACCTCCAACATCTGGGTTTAGGTGATCTCTTTGCTCAGCCTCCTGAGTAGCTGAGACTACAAGAGCCCGCCACAACGCCGGCTATTTTTGGTTTGTTTTGCAGTTCGGCCGAGGCTGGGCTTGAATCCGCCACCTTCGGTATATGAGGCCGGCGCCCTACTCAATGAGCCACAGGTGCCGCCCTGTGTAGGTGCATTTTTAAACTCAATGCTTTTGCATGAAGTTTGCAAATTTTCCAAATGAAGAAAATACAAGCAAGCTATCAAGTAATACAACCTGTACCATCAGACCCTGCTGCAAAGGTAAATCACTAACTTACTGGCTCTGTGTATCCTCTCCCGGACTTCCATGTACTCCTGTTCATGCTTTACTGCTGTCATTGCCACTGCTAGCTCATTGATCATTTCTTCTAGCTTGTTCTGGTGAGCTACAGAAGGAGTTGAAACAGATTAGCACAAATTAGACAATCCCTTTTTGAATAATATTTATTAAATTAAAAAAAAAATTCCTCAAAGAAGGAACAAAAAAAGTTTTTTTTACAAATGGCTCAGACATCCATGTGGACCACAGATCCAATTTTTTAAAGTCCATTCCAGTACAGAAACTTCTTTCAAAGTAAAAAACATACTATGCAATGCTTACTACCAAAGGGAAAAACCCTAAGAAATGGCTTTTCATGAATTGCTACTACCATTCACTACACTGATTACTAACTACAGAAAAGTAGCAAAGCACTGAGGGGAGGAAGAAAGAGCAAAAAATATATGTATTTTTAAAAACTTAATGCTACAAATAACAAAATCTCTTAAAAATCACATAACTTGGCTTGGCGCCTGTGGCTCAAGTGGCTAAGGCACCAGCCGCATACACCTGATGGCGGGTTCGAATCCAGCCTGGCCCGCCAGATAACAATGACAGCTGCAACCAAAAAATAGCCGGGCATTGTGGTGGGTGCCTGTAGTCTCAGCTACTTGGGAGGCTGAGGCAAGAGAATCGCTTGAACCCAAGAGTTGGAGGTTGCTGTGAACTGTGATGCCACAGCACTCTAACCACGGTGACAGCTTGAGGCTCTGTCTCAAAAAAAAAAAAAGAATCACATAACTTGGCCTGGCACCTATAGCTCAGCAGCTAGAACGTCAGCCATATATACCAGAGCTGGCAGGTTCAAACCCAGCCCAGGCCTGCCAAACAATAACAATTGCAACCAAAAAATAGCTAGATGTTGTGGCAGGCACCTGTAGTCCCAACTACTTGGGAGGCTGAAGCAAGAGAATTGCTTAAGCCCAAGAGTTGGAGGTTGCTGTGAGCTGTGACGCCACAGCACTCTACCGAGCGGGACACAGTGAGACTCTGTCTCAAAATAAATAAATATGTAAGTAATAATAATAATAAAATAAAAGATTCATATAACTCTAATGTTAATTTAGAAACAACACCAAAATAAATTTTTAACCTCTAGAAAGCCAAGCAGAGACAAACATTAAGACACTCTTGGGAAAATTCACACCAACTAAAACATTCTTCTGTGATAGTCGTAATAAGAATTTCATTACAGTGAGGAACAGCAGGCTTGTAAGTAAAGAGATAAGCTCTCGGGTCGGTGCCTGTGACTCAATGGGCTAAGGCGCCAGCCATGTACACCTGAGCTGGCGGGTTCGAATCCAGCCTGGGCCCACCAAACAATAATGACGGCTGCAACCAAAAAATGGCCGGGCGTTGTGGCGGATGCCTGTAGTCCCAGCTACTTGGGAGGCGGAGGCAGGCGACTCGCTTGAGCCCAGGAATTGGAGGTTGCTGAGAGCTGTGATGCCACAGCACTCTATCCAGGGTGACAGCTTGAGGCTCTGTCTCAAAAAAAAAAAGAGAGAAGCTCTCAGCTGCACAAGGTTTTCAACTAGGTATCCTCTTTAGCCAAAAGTAAGTACAACATACCGTTCTGAAGATTAAGCATATGTTTCTAGGCAGTGCTATATTATGACAATGAACAAACAGGCAGGAAAGAAACAATACAAGGAAAAATTCCCAGGGTTGGGGGCAAGTCTCTTCATCTCTCCCCAAGATAGGGTCTCATCTAGGATTCCAGATTACCACAAATAACCCTCAATTTCTCAGAAGCCCTATCACTGAAGGTAGCTGAGCTGGAATTCCAAAGCATCCCTCACCAGTTTCCTACTAGAAGCTCCAGGAAACCATTAGAACAGAGTTTCTCAGGAGTAGCAATGTTGTCATCTTAAACCAAATGTTGCTCTTTGTGGATTGTGAGGAGCTGTGCAATGCACTGAAGGATAGTCAGCAGCATCCACAGCTTCCAGCCCCTACATGCCAGTAGCACCCACCAACCCAGGCTTAAGAATCCAAAATGCCTGCAGATATTGAGCAAACACCATCCCAATTTGAGAACCACTGCTTAGAGGAAGGCTTGATTTGACAGCTGCCATTCATTGACAATAACAAGCAAAAGTAAGAATTTTAGATGGTGTGTTAAAAGATTAATAAGTTTAATATTCACTTTCATCAGCCAACATTTCCCAGCTATTTAAATAGGACCCATTTCCAGGAAATGAACAAGGAAAAGCCCTTTAGAACACCTAACTCTCCTTCAAATTAGCAAAGTGCTATCTTATAAATGGCTTAAAATATAAGCACAGAGGGGCTCAGCGTCTGTGGCTCAAAAGGCTAAGGCGCCAGCCACATACACCTGAGCTGGCAGGTTCAAATCCAGCCTGGACCCGTCAAACAACAATGACAGCTGCAACCAAAAAATGGCCCGGTGTTGTGGCGGGCACCTGTAGTTCCAGCTACTCGGGAGACTGAGGCAACACAATCGCCTAAGCCCAGGAGTTGGAGGTTGCTGTGAGCTGTGTCACACTACAGCACTCTATTGGAGGGCGATAAAGTAAGACTCTGTCTCTACAAAAAAAAAAAAATAAATAAGCACAGAAATTACTAAGTAGTATGATTCTCTAAATTATAAAGATTTCAAGATATAACCAATCATTTCCCCTTCGGGCGGTGCCTGTGGCTCAAGGAGTAGGGCGCCAGCCCTATATACCAGCAGTGGCAGGTTCAAGCCTAGCCCAGCCGAAACTGCAAAAAAAAAAAAAATTTCGTCTTTATGTTAGTACTTTACTAACTGCTGAATAATTGGGACAAACATCATTATGCTAATAAAATACTGTTAAATTATTTATGTGCTGAACAACAGCTAGCTTCCAAAACTCCTGGTATGCACTGTGGCCTAAATAAATAATAAACAAACAAACGAACGAACCCGAGTGTGTTGGTTCCTGGTAAGAACCAACTGGCTCCAGAGGAACAAATAAGGGTTCCTTACTGGTCAGCTCTGCAACATATGGCCAAATGAACTTTTTTCACCCTATCCATGGCTCCTAGAACTGCATTTCATATCCAATCAAGCTTCGAGTTAAAAATTTAAATAATGGCCAGGCGAGGTGGCTCACACCTGTAATCCTAGCACTCTGGGAGGCTGAGACAAGCAGACTGCCTGAGCTTGCAGGTACAGACCAGCCTGAGCCAGAGCAAAATCCTGTCTTAAAAAATAGCCAGGGGGCGGCTCCTGTGGCTCAGCGAGTAGGGCGCCGCCCCCATATACCGAAGGTGGCGGGTTCAAGCCCGGCCTCGGCCGAACTGCAAAACAAACAAAAAAAATAGCCGGGTGCTGTGGCGGGCGCCTGTAGTCCCAGCTACTCGGGAGGCTGAGGCAAGAGAATCGCTTAAGCCCAAGAGCTGGAGGTTGCTGTGAGCAGTGTGAC
>CAUYON010074374.1:0-17725 GCA_963573935.1 Arctocebus calabarensis | reverse complement strand
TTGATCCACGAATGGATTAATAAACTGTGGTACATGTATACCATGGAATATTATGCAGCCTTAAAGAAAGATGGTGACTTTTCCTCTTTCATATTTACATGGATTGAGCTGGAACATGTTCTCCTTAGCAAAGTATCTCTAGAATGGAAGAAAAAGTATCCAATGTATAAACCCCTAATATGAAGCAAATTTATATCTTTCAAGTGAAGGCTACAACCCAATTATTGCACAAGAAGACAGGGAAAGGGGAGAGGAAGGGAAGGGGAGGGAGAGGGTGGGGGGGAGAAAGGATAAAGGGTGAGATCACACTTGAGGTGCATATTTGAAGGGTCAGGAAAAATCTTCTAAATACGGATCAAAAATGTTTTCACATAGTAAATGAGAAAATCTCATGAATGTTATGTCAATCAGGTTGATAAAAATATCTCAGATTGTATGTGTAGCCCGCACACTGTACCCTATGATTGAACTAATGTACACAGCTATGATTCAATTAAAAAAAAAAAAAAAGCACTGTGGTATTTGAAGTCACAGCAATGCTCATGTGCTCAGCCTGTCTGTTCAGAAACGTAGGATGTGCCACTAAAGTCTCTTCTTTTCACTAGAAAAAATACGAAATATTTTTAATATTCTATTAAAGTAATAGTTATTGTGATAACTTTACGCTTAATTTATCCTTTTACATACATGTGGGTTCAGAATTTCCATAAGCAATGAGAGATAAGATTTTGGGGGGAATAGAAAAGAATGTGAACCTTTTCATACTAGATAAAACATGAGGGAAAAAACGTTCTTACATTCTATCTAGCAATTCATAGAATGCACCATATAGATTGCATCCATCTTGTCTACAAAAATTAACACTTTCACTATTTCCCGGAAATCCCAAGGCCTTTTGCAAAAAAAAATGTTCACCAGACCTGCGTTTCCTTTAGTAAATTTATCTCTATCCTTGACTTTTTCATAAATCATTTAATGCTGTTAGTTTTTTCAGTCCTTTCTTTATAAATGAACCCTAGCATTTTCTGAAAGGCACTTGGTCATTACCATTCTGGGTCCGGAAAGAAAAGCTAAGCTTCAATTCTGTCCTCAACTCACATAATAATTCCATTTTTAGCTCTGACAATGAGGAATAACAACCATAGTAAAAAAAAAAAAATAGCAGGATGCAGGCCTCACAGAATTATTTTTCTATTTCAGAGATTTAACTTTCAGCCTCTGACCATATTTCAGAACAATCAATGACTCAGCCATCAGCCCCTTCCAGAGTCTTGTATTCAAGTGTCCTTCAATTAGAAGTAGCTCAATACAGGGAGATAACAAATGCTCCACTTATATAAATGGGATTCCTAATGGAGAAATTAAGCTGACAATTTGTGGTACTTAACCCTGTTTTATGTGCAATTGTTGTATTGATGAAAGGAAAGTCAGAATTCTTTTTTATAATGAAATGGCCATGCCAATCATTGAAGGAAAATGTTTCACTTAGATTACGAGATGTTTTTCTTTCTTGCAAAGAATATAAAACTAAACTTGGTCCTGGATAAAATAATAAAGGAAAAATTCTTTATATTTGCATATCATAAGTACATGTTCATATGTTCATTCTTTATTTACTCTTTACACAAACATTAATTAGCAATAGTAAGATGATGGGCTTTTCAATATCCATCTATTTTGTGGAGCTTATAGTCTAAAAGAGAAGACAGGAAAATGAGATGAAATACAATCTTTTTAATAAAGCATTGTATAGATTGTATTAAGCAAAACCCAGCTCAAATACAGATAAATCCACAGCTGTTAAGCAAATGAATATCAGTATAATTGCAAAGGGAAAACTGATATGTAAAATATTTGTGGTGTAAACCAAGGATCTGTAAAGTTGTTCTGTGATGGTAAATATTTAGGCTTTGCAGGTCATATGGTCTGTGTTCAAGTACCCATATTTAGCACAAAAGCATAGAACAAACCATATGTGAACAAACTAATTTGGCTGTGTGCTAATAAAACTTTATTTATAGGCACAATTTCAAATTTTACAAAATTTCCATGTATCTTAATTTGTATGTTGGTTCTTTTGAATCACTTAGAAATTTAAGATCCACGCTTAGCTGGCAGGTTGCACAAGAAAGTGTGGCCATTGGGATTTGGCTTGCAGACTATATTTTGCTATCTTTGACACAAAGAAAAGGTGACAGAAGGAAATAATAACTTATAGACATGCCAAACAGAAAAGAGTGGATAGATTATGAGATTTATTACCTGAACTTTTGTTTTTTTGAGACAGATCCTCAAGCTGTCACCCTGGATAGAGTGCTGTAACATCACAGCTCACAGCAACCACCAATTCCTAGGCTCAAGCGAGTCTCTTGCCTCCACCTCCCAAGTAGTTGAGACTACAGGTGCCCGCCACAACGCCCAGCCATTTTTTGGTTGCAGCCGTCATTGTTGTTTGGCAGGCCCAGGCTGGATTTGAAGCCACCAGCTCAGGTGTACATGGCTGGCACCTTAGCCCATTGAGCCACAGGAGCCGAGCCTATTCCCTGAACTTTTAATGAAGTTTATTTTGTTAATACAAATATTCTGCAAGGGAATATGATTTTTTTGATCCCTTTTATAGTTGAGTAGGTGGGTTTTTCTAAAATCTCAAAAGTAGTGATTGATACAGAGTTTTGAAATTATTCTATTGATCAGTAAATGCACTTATTGGGTAATGCAAAAACTTATCTGTGATGATCAACTTATTGATAACATCACTTTATTTAAGTATTTTTCTAGGTTTGAGATACACAAAAGAAACACATCATGAACTGGTTCCCAAAGAACTATCTAGTGGGGAATTTTTTAAATAGTTTTAAATTTAACCAATATTTATCAAACCACTTTTGTGTGTCAGGTCTTATGTTGCGTGCTGAGGAAGTAGTTCCACAGACACCCAGGGTCCTGGCTGTCACCGAGTTCATGTTATATTCTGTTGTGAGACACAGTAAGTAACCAAACAAAGAAACAAGAAAAGTAATCTCTGCAATTTTTAAGTATCTACAAAAAAAATAAAATAACAGCATAATTCAGAATGACTGATGTTCCATTGGGTTGCACAGTTACGAAATCTCTTTTTTACAAATGCAGTGTTGAAACTGAGGAATGAATGATGAACAAGGGCTGCCATGGGAGAAGAGCATTATAGGCAGAGGGAGCAGCAGGAGTCCAGGTTCTGAGGCAGGAGCAGGTGTGCTATGTTGGAGAAACAGACTGAGGACCACTGTAGTGGCATAAAATAAACAAGGACTCTCTATCTATCTATCTGCACACACACACATATGAGTCAGAGTGTTACCTGTGAGATAAGAAAAGTAGGTAAGGGCTGGATCAGCTATGACAGTTTATCTTATGGAAGTTTTGATTTTTCTTTTACATATAATGGCAAAGTCTGAGAGTATTAGTAAGCTAGGAATTAGCATGATACAATTCTCACTGACTGCAGTGTGGGAAAAAGATTGGGGGGCAGTGAAAGTTAAATCGATAAAACCAGTTAGAAAACTATGGCAGGAATTAGGTGAAAGAGATGTTGGCTTGGGCCAGGATAGTGGCAGGGGCCATAGAAAAATATATATGTACTTAATTTAGGATTTAGTACTTGTTGTAAAAAAGTAATATATAAATAGGCTGGCTTCAAAATATTTAAACTATGTATTTTTTGAAAAAAATCTACTTTCATGCTGATTGGTATATTGAACTGCTTTCCTCCGTTTATCAATCATTTTTATTCACTTTTACGAATTCCCTTTTAGAAACTTCTATTCCAGGAGTAACTGTGCACATAAATATCTCTTCTTTACTTACTTTCACCCTTAATATACAGACATTAAGTTGCTTTTACAGAGAATAATCTTTCTTCTTGATGCCTCATTTGCATACTTTTTGACAACTTTTATTAGATCTCTCTAATTTTGAAAGAGCGCCTCTGGAGATTATTTGTAATACCTGCCTGCAAAGTCTTTATTATTTTGAATTTTTGGTTGATCAGTTGCTTTTTATGTTGCTGCGGCAGTAGTTCTCAATAGTTAGCATGCATCAGAATCGTCCAAGAGAGCTTGTTAAAACATGAATTGCTGGGGTCGGCTCCTGTGGCTCAGTGAGTAGGGTGCCAGTCCCATATACCGGGTTCAAGCCCGGCCTCGGCCAAACTGCAAAACAAAAAAATAGCTGGGCGCTGTGGCGGGCGCCTGTAGTCCCAGCTGCTCAGGAGGCTGAGGCAAGAGAATCGCTTAAGCCCAAGAGCTGGAGGTTGCTGTGAGCAGTGTGACGCCACGGCACTCTACCCAGGGCGATAAAGTGAGACTCTGTCTCTACAAAAAAAAAAAAAAAAACAAACATGAATTGCTGGGTCTCTTTCTCAGGATTCTGATTCAGTAGAGCTGGTTTGACCTATGAATTTCCATTGCTAACAAACTCAAAATTAATGGTGGTCTACAGACTACACTTATTTGTTTTCATATTAAATGGTTCACAAATTTAAGTGTCCTCCTTGCACAGGGGCCATGTTAATCTTCTCTGCATTGTTCCAATTTTAATATATGTCAGTGGTTCTCAACCTTCCTAGTACCACGACCCTTTAATACAGTTACTCATGTTGTGGTGAGCCTGCTGTCTCATGACTGTAATTTTGCTACTGTTATGAATTACAATGTAAATATCTGATATGCAGGATAGGTTTTCTAACAGTCGTAGGGGTCACGACTCACAGGTTGAGAACCACTGGTATATGTGCTTCCAAAGTGACCACCACAGCCTATACTTTACGTTACCCTGGTTTATGTAACCTTGCTTTGTTCTAATGACTTTTAATATTAATTTTCTTGACATTCTTACAGATTTAGGTTTTTTTAAATTTATTTTTATGGCCATTTATAATGAAGCAGCAATCTCCCAACATGTCTTCTGCTTTTAACTGGGGGAAGTGGGAGGAAGAATACACATTATAGCTTATTCACATGGGAAATTTCTTATGAAATGGAAAATTAAGTACAAATGGTTCCCTGTTATTCTTAGCAATTTATGAGAAAGCAAGTGATGTCAGAACACAAAGGCAGAATTAAATAGACAAAATCTCTCCTCTAAACCCCCTCCCCCCAAGTGAGCTTAATACTAGCTCCTAGACACTTGTGGTCTCCTTGTGAAAGCATTTTAGATTCCCTCGATTAGTGGATTGAATGTTGAGACTGTTGACACAACCTAAGGAAATTTGAAGAATCTATTACCCTCACAAGCAATTTCTAGGGAGAAGAGAAGAGTTGGCACAACCTGGTCTAAGAATGGTTTGAATGAAGAAGGTGGTACCCTGGTTTTGGTTTCTATTGTCCCTAAGTGATGGTGTTTATGTAAGGGTTTCCATGTACAGGAAAGGGTTTACATGGTGACTTCCCTGTGGAACCAAGGAAAAAAAGGGTATATGCTTTACTTTTTTCTTGCCCAGATATGGGGCAAGAGGAAAGGGAAGAGTTAGGTAGCTGTGTGTGGTCACACCAAAAGTCAAAACCCTTATTACATGTAATAGACCTGTTAGGACCAAATCCTTGCTATTCAGCTTCTCAATTTTTCTTTAGTGTTTTAAACATCTGGGAACATAACATAAATGAATTAATAATTTCAGGATAAATTTTTCATCGTATAAAAAATACAGAGTCTGATGCAGCCTTATTGAAGTGATGTTGAGGAACTTTAATAATAGAAAAAGACATTGATGAGAGAGGATCTGACAGTCCTGAATGAGTAACCATTGGGCAAAAAAGTATCAAAAATAATGACATAAATTGCATTTCAAAGTGAATGATTTTGTGCAACCACTTTAGAAAACAGTCTGGCAGTTTCTTATAAAGTTATTCATCTACAATATGATCCAGAAAATTCCAGTCCTACGTCTTTACCCAACAGAATAAGAATATCTGACCATACAAGGAATTATTTGTAAATATTTATGTTAGCTTTATTCATAATAGCAAAAAATTAAAAATAATCCCGCGTCCATTACTAGGTGTGAGTGAATATGCAGAAACTCTGTTGTCGACATGAAATAGAATAATGTTCACCAATAAAAAAGAAGAAACTTCCATTCTTGAGATACTTTGCTAAGAAGAATATGTCAAGAATGGAATAAAAAGTATCCAATGTACTCAGCCCTAATATGAATCTAATTTATAGCTTTCATATGAAGGCTAAAACCCAATTATAGCACAAGAATACAGGGAAAAGGGGAAGGGAGAGGAGGGGAGGGGGGAGGACCGGTGGAAGGAGGGCAATTAATGGGATCACACCTATGGTGCATCTTAGCAGGGTATTGGTGAAACTTATTAAAGGTAGAGTATCAATATCTTTATATAGTGATCAAGAAAATGCCATGAAGGCTATCTGTAACAGTATGGTCAAAATATTTCTGATTGTATATGAAGCACATTGTGCCCTATGATTGCACCAATGTACACAATTATGATTCAATAAAATTATCTAAAAAAATAATAAAATAAAATAAAATCGTTGACTTTAGGGTGGCACCTGTGGCTCAAAGGAGTCGGGCGCTGGCCCCATATGCCAGTGGTGGCAGGTTCAAACACAGCCCCGGCCAAAAACGGCAAAAAAAAAAAAAAAAAATCCTTGACTTTATCGTATTGCACTGTGAAGCTTATATAGCATTGACTTAAAATGAAGGAAAATCAGTGTTCATGTATGATATCTTTAAAAAATTGAAAAATCACTACCTTGGTTGGGTGCAGTGGCTCATACGCACTCTGGAGGTGAGTGAGGTGGTGGATTGCTTGAACTCAGGAGTTAGAAACCAGCCTGATCCAGAGCCAGACCCCATCTCTAAAAATAGCCGAGTGTTGTGGTGGGCACCTATAGTCCCAGATGGGTGAGGTAAGAGGATGGCTTTAGCCCAAGGTTTTGAGGTTGCTGTGAGCTATGATTCCACAGCACTCTATCAAAGGCAACAAAGTGAAACTATGTCTCAAAAAAAAAAAAAAGAAAAAGAAAAAAAGTAAAATCACTACCCAAAATTTCAAATTACATAGATTACACATAATATACACACACATATACTTATGTGTATGTGTCTCATAAATTAAAAGTGTAAAATACCATATTTATAAAATGTTCTTTTTAATACCAACAATATTTTAAACTCTTATATAGCCAGAGAACTTTTTTTTTTTTGCTAAGAAAATAAAGGGTCACTAAGTGAGGTGATTCAATGATTTTTGTTTTATTTTAAAGGTCATATTCTGTATAATACTATTCTGAGAGGACATTTTGACCATTATGTTATATTTACTTTATTTTGATATTTCAGCATTATATTTAATTTCATTTTATTCCTTATTTCTAATTAAAAAAAATTTCACTTTAATGCAATTCTCAGACATTTGTTTCTCTTATAATGATTTTAATACTTCTATATTGGTATAATAATCTCTACTTCAGACACTTCTTTTTCTTATTTCTATAAACTTTTCTCTAAAAATACGTCTTTAAGTACTTCTGGAACATGTGGTTAGTGATTAATGCACGTAGTTTGGGGTGTTAAGCTTGCTCAATTGCAGGTTCCTTATTTTTGGTCTAGTAAATAGTCATTAAAATTTGAAGTCACTATATGAAAGTATTAAAACAAACTTAATTTTGCACATAACTCCCGTTCTTCTGCCCACACAAAATTCAGAATTTAATGGGACTAGGTAATTGGTGGTTAAAGTGTATGAAAATTCTTTCTATATTAGCACAAGAAGCCCTTTAAAAGCTAAGAACTCCATTCCCCCAGCTCTCTGGTATATTACTTTTTAACATTTGCTATTAATTTTAATGAAAATGATTGAAAGTAATATTCACTAAATGTTTTGGAAATTTTCCAATCTATGTTAATACTTAATTGAAATATGCCTGAAGCACTTAACATATATTAGCCTTACACTGATCGTTGTTTGGTTTTGCATAGGACTAAGAAAAATTGTAAATAACAGCAAAGCCTTTGGGCAAGGAGGCTGGAAAATATAAACCTAAGGTTAATGAAAATGACCTTTATGCACAAATGTTACTGTCAGAGATAAAAACAATGAGTTATTTGCTAATTATGAAAAATAAGCAAAAAATAAAGAGAACTTCCATATTTCACTCCTATTTTGCAATGTCTTGACCTTTTACTTCTTTTTCCTTTGGGGTGCATTTTAGTTTTGCTCTCATTTATAGCATTCCACTTTTTTTCTAATTTCCATAGTTTTGAGTTCAAAATACCTATCTTGTTGATAATTAGGCCGCTAGATGGCTGATAAGAAAGAAAAAAAATGGTCTCTATACACAATAACCTTATAATTAAATTGAATAAGCAAGACATATACACTGAAGTGAATAGGGAATCAACTGAAGTATTAAAAATTAGCAAAAATCAAGTCATTCCAATTAAAAACAAAGTTTATTTCTGACCTTTTCTTTATAGCTATGAAAAAAATCATCTTAACCACTCTCCAAGTTTAACAAATCATCAGAAATAGTACTGGGAAAACTAAAGCACAAGAATTCTGGAAGACTTTCATAGTTAATTATCAAAAGAAGCTTTCTATCCAAAGATTAAAGCCACCAAACTCAATTATTGTTATTTTGGACATGTACTACGTACTAATTTTAATGGAAGCACTAGGAATTTTTCTCTGAAAGATATTAAGCAGACATTTAATTAGAAATGTTTGGGTTCACTTGAGAAATCAAAGTTCTTGTTAGCAAAATCTTTTGTGCAAAGAACAGCTGTGGTTACAATAGAATATAAAATTGTGTACAAGGCACTTGAGAGAGTACGTATGAGGATACACAAATTAAAAAGAAGGGCCAGGTGCAGTGGCTCACGCATGGAATCCTAGCACTCTGGGAGGCCAACCCAAGTGGATTTCTGGAGCTCAGGAGTTCAAGAACAGTCTGAGCAAGAGCTAGACCCTGTCTCTACACAAAATAGAGAGAAAGTGATAGCCAGGAGTAGTGACGTACACCTGTAATCCCAGCCACTCAGTAGACTGAGGCAAGAGGATTGGTTAAGCCCAAGGGTTTGAGGTTGCTGTGAGTTATGACACCATAGCATTCTACCCATGGCAATTGAGTAAGACTCTGTCTCAAAAAATAAAAATAAAAATAAATAAGTAAATATAAAAAGCAATACATGTGCTCTGGATTCTCTTTTCTGAAATAATCACCAATGTATTCAAAAAATGAAAAGATTTTTACAAACATTAACTTTATCATTCAGCTCAACAGAGGACAAAGGTAGGAGGGGCAATATTTGTACACAGCTGACATGTACACCCAGTCCAACCACATTTATTCATTTAAAAACAGGTCTTGGTCTCCTACAACATTTCAGTGTTGACCGTCCTTAAATCCTTCCTCTCCAATGGCTCTGTTTCTCCACACTCTTCTAGCTGCCTACCACTACTCTGATTCCTTTTACTGTTTCCTCTACTTCACCTTATCTCAACACTGCCCTGTAAGCCATCTCTAAGCTTCTGGAGTTTTTGTCTTACTCCTTGTTGCTCTATTCATAACCAATTTAAGCTTCTCTGAAAGCCCCTCAGACGGCTCAGAATGATAAATCTCTCCTCAGCTCAGAGTCCCTTAATTCTAGCTCTGAGTCATCTCTCAAACTGTAAATTAGAATTCTGTCTTATTTTCTAATTTTTAAACATTTCAGAATATTATAGGGGCACTGTAGTCTCCTGACATCTCTACCCGGACTTAACGCATGTTAGGCAAATCTCTCTGAAAGTCTCTCCCTCAGGATGCCTTGCTTCCAAATCTTTCTTTTCTTTATTTTCATGCTTAAATGTTACCTGATCTCCCTACTGGCCTGAGAGGTTCAAGACTGACACCTCTTCTTTCATTGTTTAATTTCACCTTCCAAATAGAAGTTCCTTATTTCTTCAAATTCCTTCAAAACAAAACTGAACCATGACTTTTTGTCTTCTACTAAAATTTCCTCTTCATCATCTTATTTTTATTTATGGCACCCATTCCTTCATCTTTTCAGGTGAAGAACTTTGAATGCACTTAATTTCTTTCTCTATCTTGTCCTCACATTTAATCATTCACTGAAAATTTTAGTTTTCCCTTGAAAAATCTTCTGATTGGATACCTTCTTTCAGAATTTCAGGTCACCCTTCTCAAGCAGAAGCTGCATCTTCTTTCCTCTAATACCTGCAAGACAAGGTCATTCCTTGATATTTGTGCTCCGCTGTTATATCACTAATCATTATTATTCAGAAGATAATAAAAGGTACCTTTTCCGTGTGACTGCCTACCACAGCAATACCAAACTATACACACTAAATTATTTTATTTACTTCTAAATGATTCCTCTTTTTACTATCTACCCTTTGTTGGGCGTGGTGACCAGATGTGACCCATGTTCCCTGGTTCTTGGTTCCCAGTACTGAAGAATAGTTACTGGTACCAAGTCAATGGAGTCAATGAGCAGAGCAAACAGGTGGAAGCAAAAGCCACCAAAGCTTTTAAGGTGCCAAAGCTTATTAAAGCATAGAACATTCCAGAGAAGAAATGGGTCACCTCTTATGGATGAAGGAGATACTGAGCTTAACAAGATTTCTCCTTTTATGCTAATTCTCTAGTTTTACATTAAGTGGAGGCTAACATATTTGCAGTTTTTCTTGGAGAAAGGTGAAGAATTCTGGATTGGTGAATCACCCCCTTTCCTATCCTTGTAAGGTAATTTCATGGGGTTGTCATGGAGCTCGTGGGTATGATTTTTACTATGTTAATGAGGGGAGGTCATTCAGAGACACTGTTACCTCAACTGTTCACATGTTCCAAAGACCTTCTGCTGAGGCCTTGATCACATTGCCACTTTTTGGTTTTTCTACCTCTTTCTGGTAGCTCAAACCTTGGAGACCCACTATTTTATAGACTAAACCTCTGGTCAGTACTTGGAAACTCCTTTGACATGTCATCTGTTTTTCCTTGGGAGGCCCCTCTGGTCAATTTCTTCCTCTTAGCATCTCTTAGCATCATCTGTTTCCAATGGACACCCCTAGACAAAGCACTTGTTTCCTTTCCTCCTTGTCCCTACCTAAGACCTAGTCTACATGGTATATTAAACCCTTAACCAGAGAGATCAGACCTTTTTGTTCTTCTATTCAATTCTGCTCTACCTCAAATTTCATACCCTTTATTACATGAGTCACTAGAAAGTTGTGCGACAGACTGTATTATGGTCTATTATTTTTACTTCCTAGAAACATAGTTGACAGATACTTTCTGATTGACCTGTGCAAGTTTCAACTTGCTTAGCTTATTGGGGCTGCTAGGGAGGCTTCATTTGGTTCCATCCACATGAATTTTACATTTCTTGACTTTTGTGTATCTCAAAACTTTTGAAATGATTCACATATAATCATCTTCTTCATAATCATCATCATGCTCACCACCACTGCTACCATCATCATCACCCTCATATTCATCGTTACTCTTACAATGCCTTACATTTATTTACACATAGGGCTTTTGGTTTAAAAAAAATTTATTTGCTTACTTATTGAAAAGGATAATACAACATTTTCAATCAGATTACTAATTTTTCAGAGGATAAAGAATAGTCTGAAGGACTAGTACTTGGAAATACATAGTAATAAGAATGCTTCCTGAACTTAAAGAGTTTGAACTTCATAAATAAATATTAAATAAGGTATTCTTGTGAACTTTCAACTAGTGTTTGAGGACGTATGTCTTAAATTTGAGTAATTCTTTACCTAGATTCCTTGTGGTGCATGAGATTTTTATGCCACATTTCCTTCCTTAACAAGTGACATAAACTGAAGGTATGCTAATTCAAGTGTAGTAGTATGAGGAAAGTACCGTGTTTTTATAATCTCTCTTTTTTTTAAGTTCTCAAATACTCCCCTCCCACTGAACCTGTATTAGTAAAAGATTGGTCCTCTAACAGTATCGTCATCCTTCAGTGTACGTAGGGGATTCATTCTAGGACCTCCTCTCCCTTCCCCTTACTCTGAGAACTTCAAAATCCAAGTCCACTTTGCAGAAACAACATATACAAAAAGTCTGCCCTCAATATACACCAGGTTTAAATCCAGGATCTGCATTCAGTAGAAAAGAATCTCTGTATAAATGGACCTACAGGGATCAAATCTGTGTTGGTTGCTAAGTATGAAATGTTCGATTACCTTGAGTACTACGTTTGATAGTTGGTATCGCTGACATTTCACTTTAGCACTTTTCTTGTTTTACTGTGAAGGTACGTCCTTATTCTTTCAAATGCACATTTTTGGCTTGTGATTATCTGTCAAATACTTTTTAAAGCAATTTCTGTGAAATCATAGATAAGTCAAAAATTCACTTTATTTTTGAATATGAGTTCTGTCATGGAACCAATGCAGTACAGACAGTTCAAAATATCAACAAAGTATTTGGGAAGAATATGGCTAATGAATGTATAATATATCAATGGTTTAAGAAGTTTTTTTTCTGCAAATTTTAACTTTGAGGGTAAGTCACAAGGGCACCGCCTTACTATGTGGGTAAGCCACCTGTGACCAAGGTGCAGAACGATGAGCTGAAAGCTATAGTAGAAGCAAATCCATCTCTATCTACATGTGAACTAGCAGCAATGTTTGATGTTACTATTTCAACAATCTTGGACCATTTGAAACCAATCAGTAAGGTAAAGAAGCTGGATAGATGGGTGTTGCATGAATTAAATGAGCATCAGAAGAGAAATTGTCTGGAAGCGTGCCTTTCTTTGGTGTCATAAAATAAAAATGAAACACTTCCACACAACATTGTTACATGTGATTAAAAATGGATTATTTTTTAAAATTGCATGTGTTCAGAACAATGTTTAGATAAAGATGAAGTGCCAAAACACGGTCCCAAACTAAATATTCATCAAAAATGGCTAGTTGCGTATGGTGGTCCAATGGTAGAATTATCTTCTACAGCTTCATGAGACCTAGTCAGTTGATTACAACAAAGGTCTACCGGAACCAGCTGGGTGAAATGAGGAGGATGTTTATGATTATGCAGCTGAGATCGGTCATATGGGACAGGCCAATCCTCTTGCAAGATTACAGGTCTTAAAAAACAATGCTGCTCGAACTATCAAAGTGATACTTGGTAACTCTCTGTGATCCACTGACTTTACCAAACCTTGCACCAACTGACTACCACTTCTTCCAGGCTTTAGACCATTTCTTGCAAAGAAAAATATTAATTCTCAATAAGCTTCAGAAAATGCCTCTCATGATTTCATCACCACTTGCAGTCCAGGCTTCTTACTGCTGACATACACAAGCTACTGTTAAGATGGGAAAACTGGATCAAATAGTTCAGGGGCACACTTTGATTAATTGTGCTGCTTCTGGTTTGAGATGTAACAAGCTAAAGTCTTGATTCAAAGTCAGACATTTCATATTTAATGACATATATAATACAAGAAAAGCAGTGTTTTATGAGATGGACACAAATTAAAGAGAAGGAAATTCCAGCTCTCAGGAGAAAAGTCCATGACTCTATGGAAATATTGAGTACGACAATGCTGTGAAACAAGCCATTAATATGGTTTTAAAATTATTTTATGTATTATTGTAGGTCATATCTTAGAATTTCCATTCTGAAAATTTATATTGAGCTACAGTGATTGCACATTTGATTCTCCTTTTTCCCAAGGGATATTATATATTTAAAGTCACAAATCATTTGTGTGTGTGTGTGTGTGTGGAGACAGAGTCTCACTCTATCACACTCGGTGGAGTGCTGTGAAGTCACAGCTCATAGCAACCTCCAGCTCTTGGGCTCAAGCGATTCTCTTGCCTCAGCCTCCCAAGTAGCTGGGACTACAGGCGCCCGCCACAGTGCCCGGCTAATTTTTGATGCAGTTCGGCCGGGGCCGGGTTTGAACCTGCAGCCCTTGGTATAAGGGGTCGGTGCCCTACTCGCTGAGCCATAGGTGCCTAACTTTTCATTTTATCACAAAAAGCCAATGACTAATTTCTGAAAGCATGAGACTGCAGCTTGAAAAAGTAAGCCAGATTTACCACCCTGTTAACTAAAAGGAAAGGAGACAAGACAAAACACAAAACAACAAAAAGGGCTGTTGGGTACCTATTATGAATAATATATAATATACTATGTTATTGTTATGTCGTTTAGTCCTTATAATTTAGAAAGATAAATGTAGTGATTTTATCTATATATATAAAAAATATATGTGCATATATATATATATATATATATATATATATATATATACATGTCTAAGAAAGTGAAAAATAAGATACTTTAAAAATATGGAGCAGAGATTCAAATCCAATTTAGTTTTTAATTCTGTCTAGAACCTCAATGACAAAAAATAAAAATAAAAGTTAAGTAAAGCGAAATTAAAGGTAACCAATAAATGTAAAATTCCATACATAATTAATGCACCATATGAAGAAATCCTGGACTTTGTAACCAAAGTTTGAATTGAGCACATAAGATGGGAGGTTTAATTTGGTGACTAAATGCATCCCTTCCAAAACAGATAAAGAGCTGTTTCTCAGTAAACTAATGCTTATTAAGTACACAAATTGTATATAGTAACAGATGTTTGGGATTCAGTAGTCAGCCGTGCACTTTGAATTAAACAAGTGTACCTAAAAATCTCATGACACAGGAAGATGCAAGATCTGCAAACATCAATTTAGTGTCATATCAGAGATAGCAGCAATAACAACAAAAACAGCCTCAAGAAGGATGCAAACTCCTGCAGCTTGAAAGCTTTTTTAAATTAAAGAAGAACTAAAAAAAAAATGTTTTCACTATAAATACTCTTACTCCAAATTGATGTCTAATATGGAGACTCCTTTTTTAATCATAAGTTGTTGACTTAAATGCCTCGAAACACTGAGTCCTTCAGTAATACAGCCTCCAAACCATTAAGAAAATACACCCAGAGATCTCGAAGATAAACAACAAGATAGGACATCTAAGACATTTTGGGAACTCATGCTGCAATTTATCTTGATTCAGTATCAATGAAAATGGTAATTTTTTATCACAACAGAAATATATTGTTAATTATTCCACGGCATGCAGTCCAAACTCCATTTCTGTCATGTCAGTGAATTTTAAATCTAGTCTGAATGACAAAAAAGGGACTTTTGTTTATACATGACACAATGACCATCTAGTTTGCTGACTAAATCAAATCACTTCAAGTGGTAAGGTCAGGAGGTCTTGACAGTGTTGGAGTCAGACACCCTCAAGTAAAAAATTCATACACTCAAATCAAATACCTAATTCTTTTTGTTGACCCTAAAAAGTTAAATAAATAAGGTCATAAAGAAGTAAAGAAAACTTGTAGTGTCAAATCCTGTCATTGTTAATATATCTTCCACAGAAGCTGAATAATTAGGTTCTAAAATCTTATTCATTTATAATTTATTTTGTAACCTACTTAATTAATGCTCATAAGCATCCTTTTCTGTCCTTAGTTTCTAAAATTAAAATAATTCTAAAACTGGAACTATTATGTTTGGTTAAGAGTTTAAATCTATATTATTTTAACTTTTGCAAAATCAATGGGCGAACTAAAGATAATTATCCAAATAATTTGATCAAAAACAAAGTTTTGTAACACTTTTATGAAATTAATAAATAACATTTTAGACAAAATATTACAGATGATATGTTCAGTTCTTTATTTTAGAGCTAAAACTCAGAGTGGTACATAGTTAAGGTTAAGGAGTACTATGCTAAGCAAAATAAGGGTCCCCCAAAGATGTGTCCATGCTTTAATTAATCTCTGAAACCTATAGACATGGTATGTTACATGCCAAAGGAAATTTAAGTTTGCAGTTGGAATTGTGGTTACTAATCAGATGAATTTAAAATAAGGAGATTATCCTGCGTAATATGTAAGAAAATTATTCTGACTCAGCATAATATCAAGGGTCCTTGTAAGTGAAAGAGGGAAGCAAAAGACTCAATGTCAAAAGGGATGCAACGTGACAAAAGTTCTACTAGCCCTTGGACAGTTGATGGCTCAGAAAGTGC
This sequence comes from Arctocebus calabarensis, assembly GCA_963573935.1. Classification (NCBI taxonomy): domain Eukaryota; kingdom Metazoa; phylum Chordata; class Mammalia; order Primates; family Lorisidae; genus Arctocebus; species Arctocebus calabarensis. Next base: position 1,633 of record CAUYON010074374.1, on the reverse strand, counting down.
AATGGGGCACTGAATCAAGGAATGAAGTAGTTCTCAATGCCAGAAAAGTCCGAGAAACAGATTATTTTCTACAACCTCCAGAAGAAACATATTCTTACTATGCCCTGGATTTGGGACCCCATATCAATAACTGTAAGATAATAAATTTGTGTTGTTTTAAGCCACCAAGTTCATGGTAATTTGTTTTGGTAGCAATAAGAAACTAATAAATGCATTTCACAGATATATTGTTAGTAGCTTCTGGCTGATTTACTGAAGGCAATACTCCTGATATGTAGCACCTAACACAGTACTCAGCACATTGATGAAATGATAACACTTAACTGATTACCAAATTTAGGTTTAAGAGTGGGTAATTTAACCAGGAAAAGACAATAAACTAAGTTTACACTTCGTAATTCCTGTACAGGCCACATGTGTACAGTATAAGGTCTTTGGAGGAATAGAAAAGAAAATAAGATTTTGCCCTGAATTTTATAATATTTGGGGGGATAAAGACAGTAAAATTTCACATGGAAACAAAACTAATAAAGAAAACTACAATGACATAGAACTATATACAAAAATGCTGAACCAATGCTACCAGAGTGTCAGAAAGTTCTGAAAGTTAGAACTAATTTTGGTGGGGGGGGGAAATACGTCATTTCAGAAAAGCTTTCTTAGGATCTTAAAAGCTGAAATGGAATAAGAATCTTCATTTTTAACAGAGCTCAGCTAATTATCACTGATGATTAATAATACCTCCTAAAATGAACTTTAAATTTGATATTGATCTAAATAGAAATTATATATTTATAATTATTGACTGTAATGTAAATTTCTCCTCAGAAATACATATGGCTTTCTATTTCATAGTCAATCCTGTTATGAAAATGCATCTATCGATAAAAGATAAAACTTGTATTTACCAGTTTGTGATTATTATAAATAGCACTATCTTGCTGTCTCTATCCCTTAAATATTCTTGACGAAGGAAGATAAAGCAGTAGAGGAAAGAGTCTAAATAATTCATTAAGTACATGCATACCACTCTCCTCAAATAGCAATGGTCAGGAATCATAAAGGAAAATGTTTCCTGCCATCCTGTTTTACAAATAATAAAGCACAATTAAAGATAATATATTAAATTGAGACAAGAAAGAAAGAGAGGAAGAAAGTATTTTCCTAGCAAATATAATAGTTATAATAGAAGACAGATATAATTAGAAACACCAAAACGAATCTTAGCTGTTCTATTTGCCTCAGATTTCAGAACAAAAATAAGATACCAGGAAAGTCAAACATATAAACCTATCACCCTACAATAAATTGTGGAAAAATTGTTTGTTTTTGTGTTAAACAAATCTGAGTAAACCATGTCTATTTTGAGACTGCTAAGGAGACAAGTTGTGTTTCAACAACCTGTGGGTCATATATCAAATTTGCTAAAATTCCCTGAATAAGTAACAAAACTTTGCCTTTGTCTATTCTATGTTTTTTCTTTCTTTCTTTCTTTTTTTTTTGTAAGACAGAATTTATTCACAGAAAAGAATACAGAAAACATTAAGGCTCCTGGTAGAGAGAGAGAATTCTAGTGGGGAGAGAGAAGCTCTCTCCGCTTCTCTCCCAGTCTTTCCCCATCTCCTCCTTTAGG
>CAUYON010074371.1:0-47837 GCA_963573935.1 Arctocebus calabarensis | reverse complement strand
CAAAGTATCTCAAGAATGGAAGAAAAAGTATCCAATGTACTCAGCCCTACTATGAAGCTAATCTATAGCTTTCATATGAAGGCTAAAACCCAGTTATAGCACAAGAAATGGGGAAAAGGGCAAGGGAGGGGAGGGGAGGGGCGAGGATGGGTGGAAGGAAGGTGATTGGTGGGATCACACTTACGGTGCATCTTACAAGGGTACAAGTAAAAATTACTAAATGTAGAATATAAATGTCTTCATATAGTGATTAAAAGGCCATGAAGGCTATGTTAAATAGTTCAATGAAAATATTTCAGATTGTTTATAATGTCGGCACCTTGTGCCCCATGATTGCACCAATGTATACAATTATGATTTAATAAAAATTAAAAAAAAAAGAATACTACTCATTTGGTTATATACTTTGTGGTATGTCACAAATATGTGTTGATTACCTAAATATACTCAGTTTTAGTATGAAGGCAGTAGATGAGCTAATACAAAGGCTGGGTAGGGGAATGAGGGAGTGGGGAGCAGGGAGGAGGAGAAGGATGGGAGGTCACCGTGTATTGCCCCCCTCTTGAGGGCAGGACACAAGTATATGAGGGACTTTATCTAACAAATGCAATCAATGTAACCTAATTCTTTGTACCCTCAATGAATCCCAGACAATAAAAAAAAAAAATCCAGTTCCTTTGGCTAAATGTCTGGTAAATTTACGTGTATGTGCTAGCTAGATTGCAAGCCATTATAGTAGTTTTGAATGGAAAAGCAAATAGAGTGAGGTAAAAGGCATTTAAATTAGGCAACATCTGTACTGCCCTTTGCTTCTATTTATATACACTAATTTATATACATACTTACATTCTTTTTTTCTTTCTTTTTTTTTTTTAGAGATAGCTCTCATGTCTCAATATATTGCACATTGCTAAGCTAGTCTGGAACTTCTAGCTTCAAATAATTTTCTGGTCTCAGTCTCCCAAATAACTGGGACTACAGGTATGTGGCTCCCACCCCTTGACCAACTAATTTATCTTTTTTAATCCTTATAACAGCTCTCTCATTTTTATAGGTCAATCAGTAAGTAAACAGATGGAGAATGATAAAATACAAAAACTGGCAGTTTATCTAGCTCCAGAGCTAATGACTGAGTGATGGACTTTGGACTTGATTCTAATGTTCTGATTTGAAATTTGTTCCTCTTTCCCCTGTTATTAGCTACATAGTCTCTTAACTTATTTAACACATGTCCAAATACCTGGTAAGACCCAAATCTAGGAAGAACAATTGGTATGTCCTGCAATGATCTTTTTATCTGCCCTTTAATCCCCAGAGTTAATTAAGGAGGAGTTTTCAGCCCACAAAGCATTAAGCTTTCACAGGTTTCCCACTTTTAGTTTGTAAACCAAGCTCAGCTCAATACAAAGCCCTTACAAAATATTGGCTTTAAAATAGACTGTAAATAAGGCTTAATTAATATATTTGCTAATTTTGCTAACCTACTGGGGACATTAAATCATGGTCATCTTTTGGGCAAATGTTTAATAAATGCTTCTTCCTAATTTGTAGATGGTTACAGAATTTCTCAGTTAAACTATATATGTGTGTAAGATTTCAATAGATTTTACTTCAATGAAATAGTTTCTTGGAGAACAACAAATATTACTGACAGTTTATTGTAATAAGTTTTTATTTCAAGGTTCATCTGGAAGTTAATATAATTTTCATGAAACAAATACACATCTTTTGGGGGATTATATTAGAAAAATCTCCTTAATATCAGAAAATGAAAGTGCAGGAGGATTTTGCACATTTTCTACCGTTTCTGGAAAAAAGCTAGAAAATCTTATGATTGTAGCCACAGAGCAAAGGTTTTCTATAAAAATTCCTAAAGTGGTTCAAAGTGCCTAAGAGTCCAGGGATGATTATAATTGTACTGCTACATCAAAGACAAAGGCAGTGAATATGAGGATATTATTAGGCTAATGCAGATAGAAACAATCTTGGTTTTTATGTGTACTTCTGTTGGTTTACTCGTCTACCTTTCTTGTGTAAAGCTGAAAAATTTAATTGTCAGGTTTTTGAAGTAAGCCCTCTTAAAATTAATAATGATTTACAAGATGATACATTTCTAAGACTCTGAATGGGGCTCACTTTATTTTTGAGACAGAGTCTCATTCTTTTGTCCCAGGCTAGAATGCCCTGGTGTCAGTCTAGCTCACGGCAACCCATACTTTTGGGTTCAAGTGATCCTCCTGCCTCAACCTCCTGAAGAGCTGGGACTGCAGGTGTCTACAAAATGCCTGGCTAAGTTGTCAATTTTTATTAGCAGAGGTAGGGTCTCACTCTTGGTCAGTCTGGTCTTAAACTCCTGAGCTCTTAAACTCTTGCTAGGCCTCCCAGGGTGCTAGGATCACAGGTATGAGCCACTAAGGGGCTCACTTTTATTTAACATATGACATTTCAGTCCCCTGACATACTAAGATACTTAATAGAGCCAAAATAAACCAAATTTTCAAATATAGGTTTATCAAAAAATGCAAAAAAAAAACAAGACAAGGCCTTACTTAATTTTACAAGCAGCATGATTAATTGCTTAGGAATAAGTTATTGGTTATTGATGTAAATTCAGAAAGAGAAAGGCCTTCAAGTAAAAGACCTGACGTATTTTATTCCGCTATTTGTTTCCTGTCACTAAGACAATTATCTTAACAAGTTGATATTTCATAATTTTCTAATACTCAATTTATTCTAGGCTAGTGGTATTCGAAGTGTAGTCCCTGGACCAGCCAAAGCACCATCACTAGAGGATTTGTCAGAAATACAAATTATCAGGTTCCACTCAAGACTCACTAAATCATCAACTTTGGGGTGGGGCCCAGCAATCTGTGTTATGACAATCCCTGCAGGGAATGCTGATGAACAAAAAAGTCTGAGAACTACACTTCTAGGTCAATCATTTCCAAAGACAGTGGGGCTCTTACATTATTTAAACCAATAATATGGACTTTGTAAAATGACAGTAAGAAGTGATACTAACTGATGTTTTACAGAAGGCTTTACTTTTCATATCTACTAAGATTTTTCTCAAAACTTCTAGGTAAAATTCTCATCTTGCTTTAAAATATAACATGGAGTTGTTCATGTATTTATTGGCCACTTGAATATTCTTTCAGTAAATTAGAACATTTCCTTTGCCCATTTTCTATTAACTTTTTTCTTGCTGATATGTAAAGGTTTTTAATATTAAGAAAATCAATATTTTGTCACATGCTGACAAAAAACTCTACCTGCAGAGTTGTAAGCATTTGACACTTAGGTATTTAAAAGCATTTTGCCTCCATGGCTTCTGGGTTTGTGTCAAACTTAGAAAATCCTTTCCCACTTTAACGTCATAAAATATTGGGGTGGTGCCTGTGGCTCAGTGAGTAGGGCACTGGCCCCATATATAGAAGGTGGAGGGTTCAAACCCGGTCCCAGTCAAACTGCAACAACAACAAAAATATTCACCCACCTTTTCTTTCTAGTACATTTCTGGTACTTTCTGGGTTTTATTTACTTTTTCTTTCTTTCTTTTTTTTTTTTTTTTTTTGTTAAATCATAGCTATGTACATCAATGCAATCATAGGGTACAATGTGCTGGTTTCATATACAATCTGAAATATTCTCATCAAAGTGTTTAACATAGCCTTCCTGGCATTTTCTTAGTTATTGTGTTGAGACATTTATATTCTGCATTTAGTAAGTTTCACCTGTACCCTTCTAGGATGCACGGTACGTGTGGTCCCACCAATTACCCTCCCTCTACCCATCCTCCTTCTTTCTCTCTTCTCCCTTGCCCCTTTCCCCATATACTTGTGCTATAATTGGGTTATAGCCTTCATATGGAAGCTATAAATTAGTTTCATAGTAGGACTGAGTACATTGGATACTTTTTCTTCCATTCTTGAGATACTTTGCTAAGAAGAATATGTTGCAGCTCCATCAATGTAAACATGAAAGAGGTAAAGTCTCCATCTTTCTTTAAGGCTGCATAATATTACATGGTGTACATGTATCACAATTTATTAACCCATTCGTGGATCACTGGGCACTTGTGCTTCTTCCATGACTTAGCCATTATGAATTGGGCTGCAATAAACATTCTGGTACAGATATCTCTGTTTTAATGTGATTTTTGGTCTTCTGGATATATACCTAGTAGAGGAATTATAGGATTGAATGGCAGGTCTATTTTTAGATCTCTAAATATTCTCCAAACATCTTTCCAAAAGGAACGTATTAGTTTGGTTTTATTTTTTTATATTAAAATCTATTTTTTTTTTTTTTTTGAGACAGAGTCTCACTATGCTACCCTCAGTAGAGTGCCATGGTGTCACGGCTCCACATCAACCTCAACCTCTTGGGCTTAAGCAATTCTCTTGCCTCAGCCTCCCAAATAACTGGGACTACAGGTGCCCGCCACAATGACCGATTATTTTTTGTTGCAGTTGTCATTCTTGTTTAGCTGGCCTGGACATGGTTCAAACCTGCCAGCCTCAGTGTATGTGGCTGGCGCCGTAACCACTGTGCTACGGGCGCTGAGCCTTACATTAAAATCTTTGATCCACTAAGTGAAGCATCACAAGAATAAAAAGCACCACAAGTACTCAATACTACTAACTTGGCCCCAGTTAAGCAACATTTGTATGCTCATGTGAAAGCAAAACTCAGTGAAGTTCAGTTGGAGGGAGGGGGCCAAGGAGATGGGTAAGTTCCTACCCAATGGGTACCTAGCACGGGTATATCACACACTTTCTGGGTGAAGGACACACCTATAACTCTGACTTTAACTAAACAAAAGCAAACTATGTGACCAGAACATATGTACCCCCCATAATACTCTGGAATTAAAAAAAAAAAAAGAAAAAAAAGCCTTTGATCTACTTGGAATTTACGTTGATATAAGAAAATATGATAAAATCCGGCATTATTTTTCTTTTTCCAAATGACTAATTAGTTTCCAATTCCTTTAAAGAATTGATCTATTTTTTGTTTCACTAACTTTCTAGGCCACCTTTACCATGTATTACATTCTCACATTACTTGGGTCTATTTCCATACTTTCTAAATCTTGTTCCATTGATCTGTCTATCCCTATCCCAAAACTATACTGTCTTTTTCTTTTCTTCTTCTTCTTCTTTTTTATGAGACAAGGTCTCACTCTATTGCCCAGGCTAGAGTTCAGTGGCATCATCACAGCTCACTGTAACCTCAGACTCCTGGCCTCAGCCTCTGGACTGTAGGTGTGTACCAATGGGCTATTGTTTCCATTTGCTGTAGAGGCAGAGTCTGTGCTTCTGCTCAGGCTGGTCTTGAATTCCTGGCCTCAAGATATACTCCTGCCTACACCTCCCATGCTAGGTTTACAGTTATGAGCCACCACACCTGGCCTACACTACCTTATAATACATTTTTATATCTGGTAGAAACAGTCTCCGTTCATATAAATAAAACTTTGAGAAATCAAATTCTGTAATCCTCTGTTGAATATATTAGGGAAGTTTACTGTCTACCATCTTTATGTCAAATACAAAAACATTTTGGAATGTATATTATCAATATGTATATAACTTAACATTTATATTGTAGTTTTATTTATAAGGTTTATTTAAAATGAGATGTACCTGTAAACTGTATAATAGTTCAGGCAGTCTGGTTTAGATATCTGACTTTCTGAACATCTCAGATTTTATTTATTTTTTATTTTTTTTAGACAGAGTCTCACTTTGTCACCCTCAGTAGAGTGCCCTTGTGTCACAGCTCACAGCAACCTCAAACTCTTGGGCTTAAGTGATTCTCTTGCCTTAGCCTCCCAAGTAGCTGGGACTATAGGTGCCCATCACAACGCCTGACTATTTTTAGAGATGAGGTCTTGCTCTGGCTCAGGCTGGTTTTGAACTCATGAGCTCAGGCAATCTACCCACCTTGGCCTCCCAGAGTGCTAGGATTACAGGTGTGATCATATTTTTTTTAAATTTTTATATAGGACAAAAGCATTGTACAAGTTTATTGGGTTAAACTAATTAGACTGATTATTTATATGTTTATAAAATTAGGAAACATAGTTCAATTGTTTAATGATGTATAAACTTTCAGTAATTGAATTTTTTCTACTTTTCATGAACTAAGCATGTATTACCTTAGAAAAATACTACACTAATGCTTTAATCCTGATGAATATTAACACTGAGAGAAGGAAGATGACGTGAACAGCAGTGCACGTCTTAGCGGCCTCTTTCATTCAGCGAGAACGTTCTTTGGAACTTTTGCTTCCAGTCTGCCTGTTAATAAGAGTTAGATGGAACTGATAGTCACAGTAGTAAAAATAGTTATATTATGTACACATGCAATGAGGAGACGTAAGAAGTTACGGAAAAGCTCATTTTTTTCCAACACCATGTACACTCCTAAGACGGGTAGGGTAGAGAAGGCTAAATGGTGGTATTTCAATAAAGGCATCTCTCCAAGGGAGCAACACACTCTAGTCACTCATGGAGGAAGCCAATATGAGCCTCTAGCTTAGGCTAAAGCAAAGAATTGTGATAAGAACTAAGCATTTTCTTTTCATCTAGTCTCTGAGTGGTGGCCTGAGCCAGCTCTCCAGAACCCTCTCTGGGAAAAAAAATACTCAGGTAAGAAAGTTTCAGTTGGAGTTAGCCTAGAAGAAGGAGGTTAAATACTGCTCTTAGGCATTTTTGAATGATTACACTTGCCCTAACTAGGTCTCCCTCTCTTTTTTTCCTTTTAATTGATTTTTATTTTATTTTCTTAGGGCTCCCTCTTTTACATAGTATACCTCAAATATGCTGTCAAGAAAGCTGGAGGAAGTCATCTTTCTTGCTTGCTGCTTTGCCAATCACATCCTTTCTGTCCCTCGACTCCTGAGCTGGTGATTCTTTCAGGTACTGCAGGAACACCACACTCCCCCAGACGTTGTTGGCTGTGGCTGGCTCAGCCCGTTCGACCTGGTGCTCTCCTCCTCACACAGGTGTATTCCCTGCTGCCAAGGGAAATTTACCTCTTCTCATCCTAGAGTTTGACGATTTCCCTTCCAATGATTGATGTAAACTGCTTTCCCACCAACTCTTCTAATTTAAATTTCCTTTCTCACTGCCATCAAGACTTCCTTTTCTAGGCTCGGTGCCTGTAGCACTCTAGTTATGGCACCAGCCACATGCACCGAGGCTGGCAGGTTTGAACACGGCCTGGGGCCAGCTAAACAATAATGACAACTACAACAACAACAAAAAGCAGCTGGGCATTGTGGCAGGTGCCTATAATTCTAGCTACTAGGGAGGCAGAGGCAAGAGAATTGCTTAAACCCCAAGAGGATGCTGTGAGCTGTGACTCCATGCCACTCTACCCAGGGCAACATAGTGAGACTCTATCTCGGGGGGGGGGGGCGGGGAGAAAAAAAGACTTCCTTTTCTAGGAAAAAAGTGGATGCTAATTAACATTCTTCTTGAAGAATGACTTTCAGATATTTCAGCCTCCCAAGGGGTCAGTCTCTTATACCAAAAGAGTCTCTCTTACCACCCTGGATAGTTTGTGGGTCCCCCAAATTTCAGAGCCAGTGCTCTGACAACAGGGTCAGGCAGAAAGTGTACTGCACTGGGATTCAGTAGCCTGAATAGGCCGTCCCGTAGTTACAAGTATGGTTCTAGATGAGGATTCTGGCCTCTTTTGTGGGGGCTGGGGTGGGGGATAGGGAGGGTGCAGGCGTGATAGGGTTGTGAGCAGACGATTGCTAAATTCCATGCTGCTCTGGCATAATGCAGTCCAAACAGCAACTTCTGTACAGAGTGTTAACATGAACTACACCTTTATCTCTAAGTGCTTTGAAAACATCAGGAGCTGAAGAAATAATTATTAATGGTAGCTGTAGGTAGAATGTGAAGATGTTTCCTGATGGGACATTGTTGAGTGGTTAATATTCAGAATACTGAAGGGAATTAATAAATATATGATAATATGTATTAGATTCTGAAATTAAAGAAAAAAGAATTTCTAAAGACAAATTTAATAAGATACTACTATGTGTACTACCATAAGTAGTTGTATGGAAAGTCTCAAAATACCATAAACATATATTAATAAAGCCAAGATACCGTTGCCCTTTTGTAATTCTAAAGCATAAAACAGTTCATTTCAGAACATACTGCTCAGTCTGAAAAGTCAACATTTTTTGTATGGAAAGGTAAATACTCCTTCTCTTCCCTATTGTGTATTCAGGTTACTTATTTACAGTCCTATGGGGAAGAAAAAAGTGCATGCTAAAAAAAATGACCTAAAAGATATTTTGTAAATTAAATTATCCAAGTTAGCTTAGCAAAGCTTAAATTTTTAACATCTCCTCTCTCATGACTTAAAGTCTCCCTTGATGCAATAAAAGATATTTGTGCCTATATATGATAGCATGCTAGCCATTACTCAATAAAGGGATGTATCTTGGTAATGTCTATTTAAAATAATAATCTCCCTGAAATCAGTTTGAAAGACATTAAAAAAATATGTTAATATACTATGGATTGACAAAATTAAAATAAAGCTAACTCTTGATTCATGAATTATATATTGAGCAGTTACCGTGTATTGTTCTAGATGGAGTAGTGATCAAAATATAGAAAGTTCATTTCCTCACAGAGCTTACATTATTTCAAAAGGATAGAAGGACATCACAATTTGAATTTGTATCTCAATGCCTTTGGGTAAATAGTATTAAAATCAGTCAATTTCACTGAAAACATTAAGATAAATACGCAATGCTAGGCAATAGAGCTGGAAGAAAGGATCTTACCCGTTCTGTCAGTAAGAGCTTAGAACAGTGCCATGTACCTGGTATATGTTCCAGACAGGAGATGGCTTGTCAAAGGTCATGCAGCAAGTTAGTGGCAGAGTTAGGAATGACATCTAGACTTCTTTATTCCTAGTCCAGTGGTCCTTCCATGAACAGCCTACTTCTACTTATTAATGGATCGTGATGTTTACAGAGTCAATCAAACTTTTTCCCATAAAAGTGCCCATCAACAAAAGTTTATATATTTAATATGACTATTTTTCTCTTGGTTTTGATGTAATGTGATAAAAAAGCTGGATAGAGCTGGGTGTGGTGGCTCATGCCTGTAATCCTAACACTTGTGGGAGGCTGAGGCAGGTGGATTTTCTGAGCTCAGGAGTTTGAGACTAGCTTGAGCAAAAGTGAGACCCTGTCCCTAAATATAGCTGGGTGTTGTGGTGGTAGCTGTAGTACCAGCTACTAGGGAGGCTAAGGCAAGAGGATGACTTGAGCCCATGAGTTGGAGGTTGCTGTGAGCCATGACACCACAGCACTCTACTAAGGGCAACGAAGTGAGATTCTGTCTCCAAAATAAATAAATAAATAAATAACCTGGATATAAAATTATATCCAAATTTTATTAAAAGGATACATATATGTACATATGTGTAGGAAAAATAAAGATTCATTTCTTTACTCTTGTGTACTTTTCAAAATTCTTATAATGAATCTCAATTAATTTCATAGTTAAAAAGTTAAAATATGAGTTAAATAATGATGAATATTTCCTTCTCTGAACAATAAAAAATTAGATTGTCTGAAATGCTTAAAGATTAAAATGATTAAGACAATATTAAGCAGATACCTGACTAGAAGCTCGGTCAGAAATGTGTCTCGGAAGACGACAGCCATCTGTTTGAGTGACTAAATGGCCTCTAAGTGCAGTGGCAGCCTCCCTAGCTAGGACTACATTTATAAATGCACTGTATTTATCAAGTGGCTTAATGGCAGAGAGGGTCAGGTTAGCCCTGAGGATTTTATCAAGGTCTTTTCTGTGTTAGCCGACATTTTGGAACATTTTGACGGGTGAATATAGAAGCCACCAGGCCAAGGTGAGATGATATTGACCACGTTACTCTTTGGCCAAAGTTCAAAATTCCAAAGAACTAGCAATGTGCTGAAGAGTTTTTACCAAGGAAAGTCATCACTGATACAATAAATACATTTAAGGGCAGGCAATCTCATAGACTAAAAAGGGCAGAATTCCATCTGGGAAGCCACGTATAAAACGTGTGCCCTCTCTGGGCTTCAGATTTTCCACCCCTGAAGTCTATGTGGCCCCCACAGTCCCATCCATCTCCTTGAGTTTATGATCCTAAAACATAAGCTGGAGTCCTGCCCTCCACTATCAGTGTTAGAGGACCACTGAGTAAGTTCCTCAAAATGCTCCTCTTTAATACGAGAGAAAAGAATAAGAAGCAGATGGAAACAACTCATTGTTCAGAAAAGATACCTATACAGAGGAATCCAAATTTCCTTTGGCTATTTCTAGGATCCCACACCTCATTACAATACTCACTGAATGGCTGCTTCCCAAGAAAAGCCACAGAAAGGAAATATCATTAAAAAATCGTAGATGTACATGGCAAGGCTGTTCCCTCCCTCCAGCCCAACCTAGCCAAGGCTGTTGTTCTCTATTGTTGAAGAGGATGTAACAAGACTGCCAAATGCAGCCCACAAACCTGCTAATTAGGTGCACTGACAGTGTTTGTATTGGAACCATTTACCAACAGTGGAATGTGTCAGGCTGATTAGTGAGAAAAGAGTATGTAATGTATGTGTATTCGAGTCCAGATGAGGACATAATCCAGGTATTCAGCTTGTTTGTGCAAGGACTCATAGAAAACCAGGCTGAACAAATAGGAAGCCACAGTGAAAGGACCAGCTTCTGGGCAGTGTTTCTCTTCCTCTTCTGGAGTTTTGTTCCACTTGCCTCCTTCCCCACCAAAAAAATCCCTGCCTAAACACTTAACATGAAATTCTCTTTCAAAGTGACAAACTACAACTGACTTCCAGAAAAATGAAAGAGGCTTTGTATTTTGCTGGCAAATCTGGGGTTTGATGGCTTTTTTGGCATGTAAGTGACAACTTTAGGCAGAACCATCTCTACATTCAGTGTCCCTGGAGCCTCTCCATGCACTGAGCTAACATGGGCATATCAAAGGAAAAAGGGCAATAGAAAACACAGCTCCTAACAGACTGGTGTGCTTGGAAAAATTATGCATCTCAGCATTCTCTACAGGAAGAAGTAATTCTATATTTTACAATAACGTAGATTCTTTCTTTTAAAGGCAAGCCTTTATAAGGTTTGACTACAGTTAGGTATTTGAAGCTTCATGTGTACATGAAGCTTAAGGAAGGGCAGAAAGTACCAAGCAGAGCAAAATGTCCATGCCCCAACAAGTTTAGGTCCTCAGGGGCAGGCTGGTATGGATTGCAATGAAATGCAAAATGACAAAGACTAATTCAAAAGGTCAGATGTGTCGGGAGGAGTCTCCATGCTCTTCAGTACAAGCTGGACATTTCTGGAGTTTGGCCAGATGAAAATAATGGGGCTTAGATGAAGTTCTTTGGGAGGGTTTCTTTTTCTTTAAGATAATCTGACAAAATAGCAGGTATATTAACTCAACTGGCAAGAGTTTGGCATTAATAATTTCAATGTCCCGCATGCCACAATTATATTTTGGCATTGGGGATAGAATGGTCAACTACTTGAACACAAAGAAAAAGCTGGCAAGTGATGCTCAGTCTGCACTTTTAAACCCTGGTACTTTAAAAAACAACCCGTTTAGAATGGAAACCACCAACCTGCCCATGTCCCACTAGTAGGACGAACAGCTCCTCTGATGCCCTCCCCAGAGCAGGAGATTGTTGTTGAGTAGGGACGGCCAATGCTATCACCAGAGAAATAACCTTAAATGGTAGTCAATTGCTTCCACCTTCCATACAAAATTGGAGTGTTATTTTGGACTTTCGCTATGCTTCTCTATCTCTAGAAGTATTTTAAAGTACCTTAATTAATTAATTAATTTAAAAAGCTTTGTTGGTATTCTTATGAATACAAGGGCACTTGGGTGAGCTGAACCAAATAGCAAGTGTTTGTGGAATGCTGCTTAGTCTACTTTATGTTGTTTTGGAAGGCAGACTATTGAGCTGCAGATAAATGCAGAATACCTGAGACTGGGACATTTAAAAAGAGAAAAAGTTTTATTTGGTTCACAATTTTGGAGGCTAGAAGGCCCAGTAAATATGGTGTTGGCATTGTACTACCTCATGGCATGGCAGAGAAGTGAAGGAGAGGCAGGCATGTATGAAAAGCACCAAACGTTAGAGACAGTTTCATTTTACAACACACCCTCATTCCCTCTAGGACTAATTCATCTTAATGACCTAATCGCCTCTTAAAGGCACCACCTCCCATCACCACCATACTGAGAACCAAGCCTCAACCATATTCAAACCATAGCAAATGCCTATTATATAAAGGACACCAAACTCACTGTTAAGTATCACCTTTTTACAGAATACCCACATCTAAATACTGCTCTAAATGGTACAGGAGTTATAAAGTTTAGAAGTGCAACATTTTCCCTATTGGAAAACCTGTGGAGATAACTTGCATGTCATATGAAAAAGAATCAACAAAGCCAAATGGATCAGGACAGAAAGGATGGAACCTATTTTATGACAGCTGGTTCATATTCTAAGTCCCATGTTCAAATGCATGCTGAGTGTTTTTAAGATGAAGTGTTTATGTACTTGTGATCTCGAGGCATCTCAAGATTCAGAAATGGCATCTTCATAGAAATGATGAAAGCAGGATGGTCTTTTTAGCATTAGGAAAGTGTTCTTAATAACAAGAGGAGATTAGAGATGTGCAGAGATGTCATAAAGAAAACTGCATAGGAGAAAACTTAAGGCTTAAAAAAAATCTAATTGCTGGGTCATTTTGTGGATTTATATGACTTTTTTTTTTTTACTTTCATATTTACTGCTGTCCCTTAAGTCTTAGAGCAATGTCAGACTAATCTCCTGATTTGTAATTCTTAAAAGTTAGAGCCCTTATTTCTTATTATCAGTCAAGGAGGACATGTTTTGTCAATTCTACTTCTTTAGGATGTACAATTTTATCATTGTTTTATCAAAATGTTTCTTTCTCCTAAAGCTGTGCTTTCCCTATAGTCCTCCAGGAGGGTAAAAGCTGGGGTAGGCTTACGCAAAGCAGTTTTATGATTCAGAATCTTCTTACTGCATTTAAAAATCTCCCAATCTGGATTTTAGGCTTTTCTTATTAGGTTCAAGAGATGTATATACTTAATTTGTGTTGGAGAACGAAGAGTATCTCAAGGTGAAGCCGTCTGCTTTATCTTCTGAGTGGAGCGGGGGTTGGTACGGTGCCCAGCCTGGAGTTTGCCTACAGAAGCCTGACTAAGGCAGACCCTCAGCTTCACAGGGCCCCCTGCCTTACCCTGACCACCCAGGAATGCACAGGGCGCAAAAGCTCTGCTGTGGCTTCCTTCTCTATTCTCCTTCACAACAGTCTTTTGGCTGTTTTTGCCTACTTTTTATGAAAGAAAGATGTATTATCTTTCCCCACACCAATCTACCCAGGCCTCACTGCTCCAAGTGCAAAACCTCCCCAGATAGTACATCAAGGAACAATTCAAAATAGCAGTTTTAGGGGAGGTGTCTTTAATGATACAGGCACATAATTTTTAAAAATTAATTTTAGGGGGTATATTGTAAAATGGTTTGAAGACTACAGGTACAGGAATAGTAGTGATACATAATGAAAAAAGCATGGTTTTGAGTCAGATGCATTTGGGTTCAAGTTCTGGCCTTATCTCTTGGGCCAAGTTAATTGCTTCCTCTGAACTTAGGTCTCTTCATTATAATTTTTTCCTCAGAGAACTGGAAGAAGAATTAAATGATGAGATACGTAAATTGCTGACACTAGTACTAGTAGGCATTAGCATCATTCCCCTATAATTCTAGCACATTCTCTATATCTGCCAGAGATGGGGGGGGTCATAATAATTAATATACTAAGGGTATATTTTCAACTTACATATTCATGAAATGTCTACCTGCATAAAAATTAATTTACTAAAGAAAAGTCTCAAAGAGATGACCAATGTTTTATATGTGGTCCTAATCAAATAAGCCTGTTAAGATGGAGTATACCCAAACGCTGAAGTACAGAATCAGTGCTTTAGAGTTCAACATAGAGCTCCCTGGTATTTTTAGAAACTGTGGAACAACTTCTTTCTCCCTCAGAAAGCATCCTGCTCCTAGGGGTAATGGAGCCTTTCCTGGCACCCCGATCTCCCCTCCTCTGCTGTGCTCCTACTGCCCTCCGTAGAGCTGCCTAATGGCTTGTCTGTCTCTTACGGGACTGTGAACTCTCTGTGGGCCGGGAGTGTGCAGCGTTCACTGAGTGTCTCCAGAGTCCAGCCCAATACACACGATACAGTCACTAAATCATTTACAGAAAGAAGAGTTCTCATGCTTGTGTATTGTTTTTTACTGAATCGTAATTATGCTATGCAAATGAGTTTGTATGAGAAAGATATTTAATATATTTCTAAGGACACAGAGGTGCCGAATTTAGTAAGATGGTCAAGGAGATGTGGAAATGAACTTCTTAAATACCCCATTTCCAAGCTTTTGACATACAGATTTTTTAGCATTTTAGTATGGAAAATATCAAACACACTAACAAATAGAGAGAATAGCATGAATATAATAAATCCCCATGTAACTATCACTGAGCTGCCTCAGTTATCGATATCTGGCAATCTCTTTTATCCACATCCATTCTCCTACCCCGTTATCAGATTATTTTGAAGCAAATCCCAGATATCACACTGCTCAGTCCTTAAAGATTTCAGTTACATGCATATTTTAAAATTTATGTCAGTATTCAAATTTATTTTTATTTATCCCATTTATTTACTCAATACATCTCTATGGACATGTTTGAAATCAGCAATTTGATATTTCTGACTAAAATTTTACTTCAATAATTTTTTTATTAAATCATAACTATGTACAATTATGGGGTACAATGTGAAATAATTTTTTTATTAGTGTTTCTTTCTGCCTATTCCCATAACTTGTACAAACTACTCCCAGTGTTTAACTGGAAAATGAACACCAAGAGAAAGTTCAATGGGTTCCTGAAAAGTATTACCAACCCCGAATTCCAGGAAAGGTGGCCAAGGTTCCTTCTGACTCAGACAATGTCCAAGCTTAGGGAACTTTACCCAGGAAGAAGGAGGGTTCTAAACAGCTACACAGTCCTTCCGACTGGGCAAAGCCCCCCGTGAGCCCACAGATGTGCTAATGTGACCATTCCGGTGAGAACCCACACCTCTAAGTATGACCACAGCTACCTTAGAGGGGTGATTCTTTCTTCTGGTGGCAACTCAGAATCACATGAAGTTTTTAACCCTTTTACAATGGAGTGCTCAGAAATGAAATGTGCACACCAAATGAACATTTTGTTGGAATGCTTATAGGTGTTAGGATAAAGATACAGTTTCTGGAATTTCAAAAAGCCAAGTCTCATAAGGGATTCTCATGTGCAGGCAGTGGGAAGCACCACTAGCCCCCCTCGCACTCCCCAAGGGATGCATCCAGGAACTGAGGGCTTTAAAAACGCACACAAAACCCAGTGTCCAGAACTTGGTTTCTAATATTGGTCTCCAATCAAAAGAACCAGGCTCCTTGGACAGATGGCATCCTGCCCTAGGATGAGGGCAGGAATTATGTAAGATGAACCTGGAGCATCTGATAATACCAGAAAGTAAGAAAATGCATAAAACAAAACAAAAACAAAAAACAACCCCCATCCCCATACCCCCTGAATAATAATTGGGGCATGGCCAAGAGCAAAAAGAGCTAAATGACAGCTAGAATAGCCAGAGCTGGAACAGTTTAAGCAATAAAATAAAGTAGTATTGGCTAGGCGTCTGTGGCTCAAGCGGCTAAGGTGCCAACCACGTACACCTGAGCTGGTGGGTTCGAATCCAACCCGGGCCCGCCAAACAACAATGATGGCTGCAACCAAAAAATGGCCGGGCGTTGTGGCGGGTGCCTGCAGTCCCAGCTACTTGGGAGGTGGAGGCAGAAGACTCGCTTGAGCCCAGGAATTGTAGGTTGCTGTGAGGTGGGAAGCCACAGCACTCTATCCAGAGTGACAGCTTGAGGCTCAGTCTCAAATAAATAAATAAAGTAGTATTGGACTATAACCCAAAATATGAAATGACTATACACAAGCCCAAGGTGACTTGAGTAAACAACTGGAACACTAAATAAATGAAGAAGAAGAGACACATCTCCCAAATAGAAGGATTCCAAATAATTTTGTACATACTTTGCTCCTAAGTGGGAGGAACACATCTCCCCACTCTATAAGTGTGGGTTGCTCAGAGTGACTTTCTTCCAGAGTCCAGTACAGAAGGAGGGGAAGATAAGGAACTTTAAAGTGAGAGACCTGACACATTGCTATGGTGATGAGTCCTGTGGACAGTGAGCACCCGTGATACGATGGGATGACAAGGGCACTTTACTTCCATGGTCTTCCTCCTCACACCCGTAAGTCTAATCATAAGAAAAATATCAGGCATGTCTCAACAGGGAGAGTCTATGAAATACTTGATGAATATTCCTCCAAACTGTCAAGGTCATCAAAGAAAACTCTGAGAAACCGTCACAGCTTAGAAGAGCTACAGAGACATGAAAACTAAACAAATGTGCAATCCTGGAACAGAAACATGGTATTATAGGGAGTCCTGATCAGCCAAAAGAAAAAATGGAGACTCTACATCTTTTGTGTTTACCTGGATGGAGCTGAAACACTGTCTTTTTAGTAAAGTATTTTAAGAATGGAAAAAATAATATGCAGCGTATTCAATACTAATATGAAACCAATATATAAATAATTAAACACCCACACGAAAGATACAACACAAATATAGTCTGGCAAAGAGGTTGGGGAAAAGGTGAGGGGAGGAGTAGGAGGGAGGGCAATCGGTGGGATCTCACCTAATGTGCAATGTGGGGTGGTCAGTACACCCCCTGGGTGAAGTGCTCAACTATAACTTGAACTTTACCTTAGAATTGAAAACGATGTAACTTAAACACTTGTACCCTCACATTAATATGAAATATGAAAAAAAAGGGGTATTAGGTAAAAACTAAGGAAATCTGAAAAAGACATGAACTTTAGCTAATAAAGTTTGAAGACTGGCTAATTAGTTGTGACAAACGTAGCATACTGACATAAGACATTAATAATATAGGAAACGGGCTGTGTGCATTTATGGGGACTCTCTGTACCATTAGGATTTTTCTGCAAATCTAACAGAAATAAAGTCTACTAAAATAAAAATTTACCCAGCTGAACGGTTGACTCTATGATTTAGGCTATGAGCTAAGTATTTGTTTGTACTCAGGAAACTGGAGGCTGTGTGTGTTTGTGTGTGTGTGTCATTTGTCCGTGCATCTGCGTCTATGTGTCTGTTTTTCTGTGTGTGGGGCCAATCCAAGTTCTTAAATGTTTACAAATAGTCTTTGGGTTTAAGAAGAGGCCAAAGGGCTGAGTCAACTCTTAACATCTTAGTTCCACCCTACATGTTTCAACTCCCTGGCCACATGCCTCACCTTCTGTGCTGACCCACAGTGTAAGTGAGCCCTGCCGGGTGGGAAATGAGCCGTGACATTCATGCCCAGAGAAGCCAGTGTGCACAGGCACGCGCGCGCACACACACACGGGGTGTATATTTCTATTATGCTTTGGGAATGAAAGGAAAGTGATATGTATCATTTTGTGATTTAAAAAAAGCAACAGTAAAAACTCCAATGTCAAGTCATTGGAGAAAAAAAAATCATCCATCAATCAAGAGCTGTGATGATGCCCAAATATTGCTTTGGTTTTGAGAATAATCCCACATAAACTCTCACTTTTCTCTCCTCTGGATCCTACAACTTCCATTGCCACACTGCAGTGCGTCTGAGGAGGGAAGCAAATGGTAAGGCACACAGCAGCTCACAGCATCTCCAGCTTTTCTCATTGTTTGGTCCACTTTTGGCCCTCCTCTGAGAGAGCCATTTCCCATTGCCCAGCGCTTGGCCCTGAAAAGGTGGTGAGGATTCTTCCTCTCTAATCTTCATTCTAAAATTGAATCTGAACACTTGGTTACCTACTAAGCTAGAGTTAGGCAATGTTTCTGTGCAACTTTGTTCTCTCATTCTGGATAAACTTAATGAGGCAAAGGTTGAGAATAAATATAAGAAACCAAAAGGTAAAAATCATTCTGGGGGGAGGTGGGGAACCTGATCCAAGGTAAGAGACAGAGAGATACAATACTTGACTAAAAGTTGGCCTGGTCGGGCCAAAGGAGACTGCATGTGACAAATTCAGATATTCTTTTATAAGATGGTACCTGCTTGTTGAAATGTCCTCGAAAGGATAGAGGATCTCTCCATTGTTACAGATTTCACAGATGAACCCCTTCTGGCTACAAAGACTGCAGCTGTACACGTGTGCGGTGGCAAATTTAATGACCTTGCCCAAGAATGGAGCCAGCTTTCCCTCTATCACCTGCGGAAAAAGAAATTGGACAGGGTAGCAAAATTCATTGAGAATAGAAGTCTAGCTGATACAGGGAAGGAAAGGAATTCCTTTCCTTTACACAACAGGAAAACCTCTAATTATAATTTCTCAGCAACTCCGAGGAAGAAAAAATGTAGTATTTTTGCTCTGAGAGAACTTTCTGGTTTAACCACTGGAGGTCGAAAAATAAAGATGCTGAACTTCTTTTGTATTCCTCTTTATTTTTAGTGTGGTGTAGGGGGTTGAAGACCAACAAATGGAGAACTCTACTTTCTCAGACCAACTTTACAGTTACAGTGTGGGATGGGTTTTCCAAAATAGATTGAAAATATGCATAATAAATATGAGCAGGTAAGTCTATGTTGTAAATTCAGTAATACCTGTTTTCTCAGACGAATCATGGGTTAGATTTTTCATCATAGAGCCCAAGAGCAGATAGAAAATGAGGAAACATCAGTTTCTTTGGCAGTCTGAGGGCCATTTTTAGCCTATAGATTTTTTTTTTTCCCTAAAAAAACTCTTGGTGTTTAAAAAAAGAGAGCCAATTTAAAAATTGGGAGATTTTTTATAAACATCCAGATTTTTGGCTTCTTTTGAAAAATCAGTAGATCCAGCAAAACTAGGCCTCAATTCTATATGATGATGACCCTGGCCCTGTATAAGGGGCTGCTCTTCTCACTGGGGTGCATGCTCTGCACTGACTGCACCCACCAGGCTCTGGGGTCTCGCATCTGCCTGCTTCCCTGGCCTGTTGGGGTACCTGTTGGCTGGCACACAACCGAGCTTAGGTCCCCCCCCCCACTTAACTAAGACCCATGGGCTTCAAAGACATTAGTATTTCACACAGTTACAAGATAAAATCTGTCTTTACTTCTCCCTCATTAACACATACATGTATACATGGTGATTTTGATATAAGAAAGAAATTAAAAATGAAATTTAATTTATAAATAGCTGAAAATAACTGGAAATGGCTGGATACTTTATTTCCAATGAATACATAGTTAACATTGCAATCCTGCATAACAATATCATCTGAGAGACAAGTAGTAAATCAAAGCTAAAAAGAAATTACAGTGTCTAAGTGACTAGGTAGTAGTGATGAGTAATAGAAAAATAAAAGATGATAGGCCAAGCATGGTGGTTCATGCCTGTAATTCTGACCCTCTAGGAGGCTGAGAGAGGAAGAATTTGAGACCAGCTTAAGCAAGAGCAAGAACTCATCTCTACTAAAAACAAAAAATTAACCAGGGAGGCAGGCACATGAGTCCCAGCTACTTAGGGGGCTGTGTCAGGAGGATCACTTGAACCCAGGAGTTTGAGGTTGCTGTGAGCTAGGCTGATGCTACCGCACTCTAGCCTGGGCAACAGAGTGAGACTCTGTCTCAAAACAAAACAAAAAACAAAAATAAAAGACAGCAAAGAACATTATCATGTCTTTTGCAAAAATGAAGCCATACATAATACTAGAGATAAAAGCTGAGGTGGTTTTAAACACCATGAAACAGTTGCACGATGTTTTAGAAATAGTGATTAAATAAACAGTGATTAATTCTAGCAAGGTGAAGAAGTCAGAGGAGCAAATCTGTCACTTTGTGTATGTTATATTTTTGCAGAGGAGAAGGGAGGGTTAGTAGGGGGACCACACCTATGGAGCACATTGCAAGTACAAGTTGGATCTATCAGGTGTAAAATACAGATGTCTTAACACTGAAATTAGGTAAATGAGGTGAAGTCTATGTTAATTAGTAGGATGTAAGCACTCCAATTTATATAAATAATCAACACACTGAATCCCATAATGGCATAAATGTGTTCATAATCTATGTACAAATGACTTAATAAACCCCCCCTCTCCAATACTGTATATTATTATTATTGCATTAAACTGCAGAAGATGAACAGAAAAATCAGGTTTGCTCTTTGTGAGAATGGAGTTTTTTCCTTAGGAAAGGGGGTAGAAATCCTGGCTGTTTTTCAGTTAAACAAGTACATTTTCCACCCCTCTTCAACTTACTCTTCTCTCTCCATCACCTTTAGGAACTCACAGATAGACCACAGGTTATTTATGTTCTCTGAGGGATCATTAAACTCCAATAAACCTCAGTAAGGCATGATCCTAATACCAACCCATGATACATACTTTCTAAGAAATAACCACTCCCAAATCATATACCCAGCCACCAGTAAACACTTTCCAGTGTTTCATGGGGTTATTTCTAAATTGTGGTAACAATACTTCAGTTGAGTTTGGTTTTCCTTATTTTACTCTTCCGTAAACAATCAAGGCTAATGACACATTTCAAGATAGGTACTAACAAACTCCAGCTCACTTAGGGGAAATCAATATTTAGAACAGTCTGGAAACCAGGTGAGTAAAGGTTATTTGAAGAAACTGGGGATGAGAAAAGAAGACATTGAGACAGATATGAGAATTATCCAGGATCTAAAGGAGAAGTGTGAGCATCAAGATTTCCTGTGACAAAGAGTATGACCATTATGAAGGCTCTTGAAATACTTCACCAAATTTATACTGCCAGGAATGGACATTTATATCTTAACTTAGGATTTTAATAAGATTGATATCTTTGTAATATTTTGTCTTCTTATCAAAGAATATAATACATACCTTCATTTTATTAAATATTTATTATTGCTTAATAAAAATTTGTTTTGTTTACTTGCATAAGCTACTCACATTTATTATTTAGGTTATTTCAATGTTAAATTTTTATGTAATATTTTCCTGGTTAGCCATTGCTAGTATATTAGAATATACTGACATTTGTGGACATTTTATGTATGTCCACATTACTTAATTTTCATCAATGCTAATCATTTTTAGGTGATTCTTGTGGATTTTCTGAAAGTAACTAACTGGTTTCCTCCTTTCTGATAGCATACCTCTTAATTAAACTTCATGTCTTATTGCATTGGTCAGGGCTCCCCAAACAATATGGTGTTAGTGGCCATTTTTGTTATTTCAATGAAAATCAGAACGGGAATTGTGGGGTTTATAGTGAGTGACTTATTTTCTCCACCAAACACATAGGTGGGTCATTACAAAAGTTTTGAGATACATAAAAATCAAGAAATGTAAAATTGGTGCAGACATACACAAATGAAGCCCTCCCAGCAACATCAATAAGCTGAGCAAGTTGAAACTTGCATGGGTGAATCAGACAGGACGCTGTCAACTGTATTTCTGGGAAGTGAAATAATGAACCATAACATTGCCTGTCTCAAAGCTTTCATAGAGACCTGTGTACGAGATTGTCCTATCATTCACCATGTTTTGTCCGTTCCTTTTCTCTCTTTTTAAATAACAGCTTTATTGAGACATAATCCACATACCACACATTTCACCTATTGGAAGTCTACAATTCAGGCAGCGCCAATAGCTCAGTCAGCAAGGGCACCGGCCACATATACCTAGGGTGGCAGGTTTGAACCCGGCCCAGGTCTGCTAAGTAACAATGACAATTGCAACCAAAAAACAGCTGGGCCTTGTGGTGGGCAACTGTAGTCCCAATTACTTGGGAGGCTGAGGCAAGAGAATTGCTAAACCCCAAGAGTTGGAGGTTGCTGTGAGCTGTGATGCCATAGCACTCTACCCAGGGTGATAGCTTGAGACTCTGTCTCAAAAAAAAAAAAAAAAAAAAAGTCTACCCTTCAATGATTCATTGGTACTCAGTTTATTCAGAGTTGTGCAACATTACTATAACTATCTCTAGAACATTTCACCAACTCTACCCATTAGCAGTCACTTCCCACTTCCTCTTACTATCCCTCAAGCCCAGGAACCAATAATCCACTTTCTTTTATAGATTTGCCCATTCTGGACATTTCATATGGACGGAAATCATATAATACATGGTCTTTAGTACTGACTCCTTTCACTTAGCAAAAAGTTTTCAAAGTTCATGCTGGCTCTCTTTTAAATGCCTCCAGTATAGGTCTCTTTTTTCTATTCTATCCAGACTCTTATCACCCCTCTCTAGATCAACAAAGTCGTCTCCTAGTTTTATTTTAGAATGCCAGTCTTCTCCCTTTAATCCGTATAGCATACATATTAATCTGTTTTAAATACAATTTTCATCATGTCTCATCTCTTCCCTCAAACCTTTGGTGAATTTCTATTTTATGATCAATCAAAACTCTATTATTTCATTTCATAAAATTATATTGAGTTACTATGTCCAAGATACTTGATATGAGAGTAAACAAGACAAAACTGGAGCTTATATTTTGCCTGGTATAAAAAATGCCTTCTCCATTAGTTAATTCCACACTATCCATCCAAACCCGTTTCCATTTGTATTGTCTCTAGGTATGTATCTTCCAGTTAAGCAAAATTTCCCCCATATAGAATATGTGTGCTTTTGCTCCTAAGCCTTTTCCCATATCATTTCTCTTATCTGGAGTCACACTTAACCCTTATTTAAATTTCACACAGGCTTCCTTGGCTTAGATCTATTCCGGTTTGTTCTGGAAAGCCATCTTTGGTTATGTCAGTGGCCACAGATCTCTTGTGCTTTTCCCCAGCCCTTTATTTTTATATCAGATAATTTAATATGGAACTCGGTGCTGTGTTGTGCTGTTTGCTTTTGTTTAACTGGTGATTGTTTTGCTTATCCAACAGCAGATTGCACATTTAAAAATGATGATGTTTGACCATTCTTACCCACAAACATGGCAATTTTAATGGGGCAACCAAAGAGAATATAAACTGCTTGAGGCTACAGACTGAGTCTCATACTTGTTTTAAATATCCCTTCTCTGCCAGGTACCTGAGTTCTTGTTGACTGACCAAGGATGCTTTCCCGTCTTCTCCTGTGGCTGTTGGCAGTCATCTCTTAGGGTTGTCTGAACAGCACAAACATTTTTAATCATTTTGCTGTGTGATTTAGGGAGGGGCACAGAGAGTACATAGACCTGGTGGAGGCTCAGCTATTCTGGGCCCTTTTTCTTCTTTATACTTGATTAACTGCTGCTCTTCTCATTTGTCAGCTTAGTTTCATGGCCATGTTCCAAATGGCTGAAGCTGCTGGAAGTTATTCCTCTGGAAAAGTGAGGTAACAGTTTTCAGTTTATTTTAGAATTTTTAAACATTTCTTTAATACAGAAATGAAAACTTTTTAACTTTCCAAAGATAAAGATATATTTAGAAGGTTTAAATCTTATCTTTGAATATTACTACAACTAGCACTGGAAACAGAATCCAGCCACTCTGGCTTCCGGTCTAGAGGTTTCATCACTATTGAGAAGTTGGCTCCAGATGTGGTATCTTCTAAGGTTTTTATGAAGAATATATATATATATATACACACACACACACACACACACATAGGTATATACATATATATACATACACACATACATATACACATTTATATAAACATAGGTTTTTTTTTGTTTTTGATAATTGTTCATAAATAAATCAATTATTTTACCTCTCATTACTTTCCCTCCACCACCCCCAAAAGCCTTGCACCTTTTACTCCCATCTCCTAACCAACTTGGTGGGGACTGAAGGTTAGGGCCATCTTCCCTAAACACGAGGACACTGGTGGCCTCAGTAAGATCAAAGCCTGAGGAATCTACTACCTTTAGGTTCCAAGCAAGAATGAAGAGTAGAAAAGAGTTGCCAGGACACCAATGGATCTTTAAAACGACTATGGTGAGGCAAAGTCAAACAGGGTCTCCTGGTTAAGAAGTATTCAGCACTGAGGAAAGTCAGACATTTGAACTCTGCTATATCTACCCTAAACTGGTAGGTCTTTCTAGAGTGGCAATATCCTCAGGGGTCCTGCATGGAGAAAAGTCCTACAAACCATGTACCCAGGCTAAAGCTGATCCAGAAATTCTCTAATCACTGAGATCAAGCCAGGACTGAGAAGACAAAGTAAACTATAAAAGTACTTCCTTAATAAAACTGACCAAAGTTTATAAAAAAATCTAAATATGATATACAGTCTTTGATTCTCAATATGTGGGGGTATTTTTCCAGTGGGTAGTAGTTGAACTCATGAGGGAAGATCCTAGAGAGCTTTTGATACCCCATCAGAACTTAGTTGTCTCTGGATATTGAGAAGCAGTGGGTAGAATGTAAAATGCAAGGCTGATCTGAGGACAAATTCTATCTCATCCATTTCCTAGCTGTGAGACATTGGCAAATGACCCAACCTCTCTGAGTGTCAGTTTCCTAACTGAAAAATTAGGACAATATCTACCTTGCAGGGTTGAGGGAAGGATCAGATTTAATATATTGACAGCACTAAACACAGCATCTGATCACAGCAAGCGATCAGTAAGCACAGACTGTCCCAAAGGTCACCACTAAAGTTGCCATATATAGAGAAAATGGAATATTGTAGCTAAACGTGCCTTTATTTGCAAAGCATTCATTATGAAACGTAAGATAACAACTTTGGAACACCTGGGAGTTGTCTTTCTTCTTCCTTTTCTACTTATTCTTAAATTAGTAACAGGTTAATATTACTTTATAATAACCCCTCAAAAGTCAGAAGGACACTTCTTCTTTAAAAGTGTCCAACACCGGCTCAGCGCCTGTGGCTCAACGGGCTAAGGCACCAGCCACGTACACCTGAGCTGGCAGGTTCAAATCCAGCCCGGGCCGCCAAACAACAATGACGGCTGAAACCAAAAAATGGCTGGGCGCTGTGGTGGATGCCTGTAGCTTTGGAGGCAGAGGCAAGAGACTCGCTTGAGTCCAGGAATTGGAGGTTGCTGTGAGCTGTGATGCCACAGCACTCTATCCAGGGTGACAGCGTGAGGCTCTATCTCAAAAAAAAATAAAAAATAAAAAATCTCCAGAAATTGCCAAGTGTCCCTTGGGGGTGTCACCAACCTCCCTAGTCCAGTTGAAAACCATTGGAGTACACAACAAAAGTGTCCACCACCATAAAAATGCTGGAGGTTTTTTTAATGACCCAGGTGATCATTTGGGTGTGTCCCAAATGATGGTAAAATAGACCTCTGAGACAAGGTTTATTTGTCTCTCCATTTATTTTCCCCAAAGTCCATGTCTATATAAACTAAATCATGACAAAGTAATTAGCAAAAAAATGTGTAGGTCTTCTCCTGTCTCCTCATTCCCTGTACTCAACCTCCTTCCTCTTCTCCATATACCAAATTGCCCTATCTCCTTGAGAAAAGGCAGATTTCCAAAACACGGTGAAAGAGTTTCTTTCTCTTTTCCATTAAGCTAAATTTCTCGCACTAAGGAAAGTACTGCTCTGATTTATTTACTTGGGGAGTGTGAATACATGACTATTTCAGAGGGTATTATTCTGACTCTGTAAGATAAGGATAAAATGTAGCATGAAGCTGGTATCTACTTCCAGATTTTGCTATTTTTTGCTTTTGCAGTCTCTCTAAAGTTCTTTTCACTATTATTTCAGGTACTTCCAGAACTTGAGTGACTGTCAAATATCACTTTCCACCATCCAGCCCTTGACAAATATACCAAATATGCTTACCCTTCTTGGGTAAAGGCAGCCCACGAAAGCTGCCTGGTTGAACTTCCAGCTCAGGGATA
This sequence comes from Arctocebus calabarensis, assembly GCA_963573935.1. Lineage (NCBI taxonomy): Eukaryota > Metazoa > Chordata > Mammalia > Primates > Lorisidae > Arctocebus > Arctocebus calabarensis. The sequence continues at coordinate 21,797 of CAUYON010074371.1, read as the reverse complement.
CACATATTTTCCCCCTTCTTCTATTCTGGTCAAGATGGTCAACATTGGAATTTGAGGCCTATGGCTTTCTTGCAGACTAAGACAACAGACTTTATTTGATTTACTTTCTTGCAGACCAATCAAAAATTACAATTAAGTTAAAAAATAACCTAGTGCTGCCTTCTCCTAACCACAGTTTCAGAAACAGCTGCTTATTACTCATGTGTGGCACCAGGAAATTGCAGTGTCATGTTCAAGGTCTGCAGCCAATAGAGATCTGTGGGATTGGGAGAAGGACACAAATGATTCTTTTATGTTGGTTACCTTCACTCCCTTGGCACCACCACAAAATTCAAAATCTACAGGGGGAGAAACAGCACTAGTAATTTGGAGAAGAAAAAAAGAGAGAAAAGACTCTTTCTCATTGAATTTCCTTAGGCGTTGGCTAATTCCTTCCCTCCAATTTGTCAAGTTACCTTCCATTTCAAAACAAACTTCCTCAGCCATTGTGTAATATTCAGCTTCTGGATAACTGTTGGAAACACTTTGATGAAGCGGACTGCTGCACTTGACAAATGGCACCCTTTCTAAAACTCTAACCAAAAGGCCTGATTCTCATTGAGCAAAGCCACCTGCCACTCACTAGGAACAAGACAGCTTGATGAAATGGAAGCATCAAAATTGTCACACATTATGAAATATGTGTAATATTTTACACAGTATATTCACAGTATAATTTGTTTTGCATTTGCCTGGATGACAACCATGAAAGGTGGCATTTTGTCTCTAGTGCTATTTCTCAGCATTAACCAGTGGCTAGAGTGAAGGCTGGTGACATAGGCCAGGTGAATTTGTGGGAAGTTAGGAAAAGACAGCCTGTGGAGTTTGCTCAAGTTTGAAAACGCTGACACACCATGAGAATATTCCGAATCCTCATTCAATTCTAAACTTTACTCCTCTTACTCATATATCCCTAAAAATAGAAAATAAAAAGTATACCACCAAAAAGTATATGGGATATTCCTACTTTAAAAAGTTGGTTTTCCATAATTAACCTTAGAACTCCTTATTATGGCTCAATGTTGGGATCTTTTTGCATAAACACAAAAGTGTCTTTTTTCTAGTTAGCTTCCTCCACTCTCCCCATCCATTATGGGACTATTCTAACAGGACTTAGATTTGGGATAACCAAACACTTTACTGAGGGTAGACTGTGATGCCACCAATTAGCTCTTATCTGATTCTCTCCCAAAGGTGACAATTTCGATTTAGACTTTAGAAACTATGTGATAATTTAATCTGGTTTAATGTAATTGGGTAGATTTGCAACTAGCTATCATCATTCCTACCAAAGTACTTTTTGCTTCTTGCTGGAAACTAAGTTTTAGGGAATAAAAGATAAAGGAATTTCAATTTTAATTTTCTGGCCAATTATGGTTGTTCATGCTTTTAATCGCAGCACTTTGAGAGAATACGGCAGGAGGATTGCCAGGAGTTTGAGAGCAGCTTGGGCAACATAGTGAGACCCCCATCTCTTAAAAAAAAAAATAAAAAACAACTAATTTTCTTCAGTGGTTAGAAAAGCAAATGTGAACCCATGAATGTACATTTCTTATTCAGAAAAATATACAAAATGTGGCCTACTTTGGACAGTTTTTCTTTGCTAAGTAAAATCAACTTCATTGAACTTAAAGAATTTGCAAAGAGTAAGTACAACAATATGGTCTAAATATTCTGAGCCCCAAATAGGCTATTAGGTCTGCTATCGTGCATCAGTATTATTTGTGTGGAAAATAGATTAAAATATTTTAAATTGAGATCATTCCATTAAGTTCTCATGTGTGATCAGCAGAATTTTGCTTCTCTGTTGAGTTAATTACTATTTGAAATAAATCTGATTTAGGTCTCTATTATTCATTTTGCCTATAGTTCTGATATTACTGAATCACTGAACAGTAAAGAGGAAAAGTCCTAAGTATTCTTTTCAACTCAGCTTCCTTGTTGAACATATAAGAAAACTGAGGCTCAGAGAGGTGATGAGAGCTGCCTAAAACCACCCAGCTAATCAGGAACAGACCCTGACGCTCTAAAGCACCCTTCACTACTCTAGGAAAAAAAGAACTAATTTTTTGAGGCATCTGAGTTCGGACTGCAGACTCAGGCTTTGGTTCAGCTCAGGCTTCTGGAGGCCACTGGGTGCATATAGAATCAGCAGAAGTGAAGCATTTCTAAAACTGTCCCCATGTCTGCATGGAAGCATAATGCTAGATTAGGCCAGATTTATACTTGCAGTTTTTTTTTGTAGAGACAAGAGTCTCACTTTATCGCCCTCGGTAGAGTGCTGTGGCGTCACACAGCTCACAGCAACCTCCAACTCCTGGGCTCAGGCGATTCTTTTGCCTAAGCCTCCCAAGTAGTTGGGACTACAGGCACTCGCCACAATATCCAGCTATTTTTCTGTTTTGCAGTTCGGCCAAGGCTGGGTTTGAACCCACCACCTTCGGTATATGGGGCTGGTGCCCTACTCGATGAGCCACAGGTGCCGCCCTATACTTGCAGTTTTAATCTGAACTGGATCGGCCTTGGGCTTACAGAAAAATAATACGTTCAGTCCTTGCATGAGAATGTTTTCAAATGATCACACCTCATTATCACCTTCTGCATATGGAGATGATCTCTAGTAGTGTCTTATTGATTGGTTGAACTACTGGGAAATTAATAAATTCAAGTAACAAGAATGGACTTACCATCAACTTAAAACCTAGGCTATTTACCAAAACTACAGAAGTAACTTTATTAAAGGTAGAAGCAATTACTGCTAGAAAAAACAAAGCAACTGTCTGTATGCATGTACGTGGGAGAAACTGACGTCAGTGTGAACCATCGTAACAATAACAACAAAAACAAAAAGACCCTACATTTAAAGCAATAGAGAAATGGAGGATAAGCTAAGGTAACATTACCTGACGATGCAAGGGAATGAGCCCTAAGAGTTGGGAGAGACAGAAAAGGCTAAAAGCAGAGAAGTGAAGAAGAGGGGGAAAAGGGGAGCAAAAAGAAAAAAAAAGTTAAAATAGAGAGAGTACAGATGCTTGAAAAGAGAAAAAAAGGATGAAGCTGATTGAGACCTGAGATGGAAGTTAGAAATCTTCAGTTCTATTCCCAGCTATGTCCCCAGTAAGCTATGTGACCTTTTTTGTAAGTCACTTAACTTCTTCATGCCTTAGTTTCTACAAAATAAACTGATTGTGCTAAGTCACTCAAAACTAGATGATCAGTTTGAAGATTCTATGATTTTGTGATTAACCAATGGGGAAAACATCAAAAGAAGGTTGTCGAATAACCCCAGGAATGTAGAAAGGAAATATCTGGGGAGACAGATAAAAGGTGGCTTTAACCAGACTAATTAGAAGATATCCCAGGAAATTTTCAACAGAAGTGAAATAATGTCACCAGCTTTTTGTTCCCCTGCTTGCTGAGTGCCATTCAAAGAGGGAGGGAAGGCCTTTTAGGAATCATCCCTCGCAGGTGTCTCTCTGGAGACCTCTGTAAATCCCTTCCTTTCATCAATTTATTTAATTAGTTAATGTTTAGATAGCACTTTAGGGATGAAAAGTATAATAAAAGTGCTTAACTTATTATTAGTTAACAGCTTTTATGGGACCAGCCATACCTGAGATTAAATGAGAAATTAAATTGAGTCCCTGGCTAGAAGGTTGTGATTGAATAAATCGCTGGTCACTGAGGAGGAAAAGTAAATCCTGCACATAAATTGACATAGGTGTTCGGTATGAGCTTGCACACCATTGTCTAAGACAGTCAGTGACTTTTATTCTTTGCTTTAAGGTGTCAACAAATAGTAAACCACCACTCACAACATAGTACTGATGATGGCCCCACACAGCCTATTTCTCCAGAATAGTATCTGCTGTGTCTGCAGGGTCTGTGCCTCTCTAGATCCAAAATACGTGTTTAAGTACATGGAAGTTCAGTTTAAGAAAAAGATAGGGAAAGATAAATTATTTAATAAATGATGTTGGCGTAACTGGTTAGCCATCAGGGGAAAAAATAAGCTGACTTTAACTCTATCTCATAATAAATGTGTTTCTTAATAAACTAAAGATTTAAACATAAAAAGAAAACTGTAAAAGCATTTTTTATCTTCTTATTTTTTTGCACTGTTAAACAGAAAAATATTTATTTTTATTTTTTTATTATTATTATTATTTTTTAAGAGAGAGAGTCTCACTTTATCTCCCTCAATAGAGTGCTGTGGTGTCACAGCTCACAGCAACCTCCAACTTCTAGGCTTACGCGATTCTCTTGCCTCAGCCTCCCGAGTAGCTGGGACTAAGGCACCCACCACAATGCCCGGCTATTTTTTTGCTGCAGCTTGGCTGGGGCCAGGTTCGAAACCGCCACCTTTGGTATATGGGGCTGGCACCCTACCCACTGAATCACAGGTGCCACAGAGGAAAATATTTTTAAAGGAACAAAATATTAGAAAAAAATATATAGATTTAGAATTTCTAGTATAATTTAGAATTTTAGAAAATGAATCTATCACATTTATGTGGGATAAATATTTTATATTCACAGAAGCTATAAAAGAGGGATAAATCTGACTCTATGATGTAAAAAAATTACTATAATATGAAGTACCTTTACAAAGATAAAAGACAAAAAACTGTGGAAAGTATTTTTTCTTTATATGAAAAAAATGATAATCTCCTGAGTATATAAAGAGCTTTTTCAAATTAATAATAAGACCAATCACATAATTTAAATACAGGGTAATTAAAATAGCGATTCACAAAAACTACAAATGGCCAATAATGATGCAAAAAAGATGTTCAATCTTACTTCCAATGGAAAAAATTGAAATTAAAACAATGATATGAAGTTACTTTTTATTTATCAGATTGGTTAGGATTAAAAATATTGTTAATATAGAAAGTTGATGTGTCTTTGGGAAAACAGGCATTCTTAAGACAATGAATGGAAGTATAAATTTTGAGAAGGCAACTGGTAATATTTATTAGTCTACAAAGCATGCCTAACCTTTGACTTTGCAATCTCATTCTAATGAATTTACAATCAGATATAGTCACTGAAATGCACAGGGAAATGTAGAGGGTATTTATTGCATTAGGTTGTAAAGGAGAAAAGCTAGCATAGGTGAAGAAAAACTTAGGTTTAGCCTGGCATGGTGGAAGCACCTGTAGTTCCAGCTACTTGGGAGGCTGAGGCAGAAGTATCCCTTGAGCCCAGGAGTTCAAGTCTAGCCTGGGCAACACAGCAAGATTGCATCTTTTATTAATTATTTATTTATTTATTTATTTATTTATTGAGACAGAGCCTCAAGCTGTCACCCTGGGTAGAGTGCCCTGGCATCACAGCTCACAATAACCTCCAACTCCTGGGCTCAAGTAAGTCTCCTGCCTCTGCCTCCCGAGTAGCTGGGACTACAGGTGCCCATCACAATGCCCGGCCATTTTTTTTTTTTTTTTTTTTTTGGTTGTAGCCGTCATTGTTGTTTGGCAGCCCGGCTGGATTTGAACCCGCCAGCTCAGGTGTACGTGGCTGGTGCCTTAGCCGCTTGAGCCACAGGCGCCGAGCCTTTTTTTTTTTTTCTTTTAATTTCAGCTGGCTTTTACTTTTCTTAGTTTCCTTTTTTTTTTTTCCATTGTCCTTCCTTGTAGCGAATCTCGCCACAACGCCCGGCATTGTTCTTTCCTGGTGGTAGAGACAGGGTATTTTATTCAGGCTCACTCATGCTTATGCTGGTCTCGAACTCTGTGAGCACTGGAAATCCACCCACCTCGGCCTCCCACAGCGCTGGGATTACAGGCATAAGCTACCACGCCCGGCCAAGATTGCATCTTTTAAAAAAACAAACCCAGAAAACTTAGTTTTAAGTTACCCCACTTACCTTGCCTAATTGAAACTTCAGTTACCTTATATCCATTACACATCTGATAAAAAGAATGAGATAAACCTTTATGTGTACCAAGTGTGCATATATGCCCAGATGTCCACAGTAGAAAAGGCAAACCATAGAAAGGTGGCATACCTTGATCTATTAAAAAAGAATTGACATTTGGGCTCGGCACCTGTAGCTCAGTGAGTATAGGGCACCGGCCACATACACTGAAGCTGGCGGGTTTGAGTCCTGCCTATGCCTGGTAAACAACAATGACAACTGCAACCAAAAAATAGCCAGGCGTTGTGGCAGCACCTGTAGTTCCAGCTACTTGTGAGGCTGAGGCAAGAGAATTGCTTAAGCCCAAGAGTTTGAGGTTGCTGTGAGCTGTGACACTACAGCACTCTACCCAGGGCAACAGCTTGAGACTGTTTCAAAAAAAAAAAAAAAAAAAAAAGAATTGACATTTGTAATTATTTAGAATTTTCTATATCATTATAATTGTGTAGACTTTAAAAACATCATAAAAATGACTTGGCGCCTGTGGGTCAACAGGCTAAGGCACCAGCCACATATACCTGAGCTGGCAGGTTCAAATCCAGCCTGGGCCCGCCAAACAACAATGATAGCTGCAACCAAAATGTGGCCAGGCGTTGTGGCAGACGCCTGTGGTCCCAGCTATTTGGGAGGCGGAGGCAGGAGACTTGCTTGAGCCCAGGAATTGGAGGTTGCAGTGAGCTGTGATGCCATAGCACTCTACCCAGGGTGACAGCTTAAGGCTCTGTCTCAAAAAAAAAAAAAAAAAACCCAGCCCTGGCCAAAAAAAAAAAAAAAAAAAAAAAAATCATAAAATTCTGTATGCTTTGATTTTTAAATAATGAACATGAATTATCACTTTTATAATAAATGTTTAAATTGTGGGGAAAAATGATAGCTTTACAAAGCAAGGCTTTGGAAATATATAAATATAATTTGTATATGTATTGATATATATTATATATATACACAAACATTATAAAAATGTAAACAACTTTCTTCATGGTTTTGGTTTTGTATGATCCATGTTTTCACTTGTCCCTAATAACATGTTTGTTTTTCACAAGAGTTTTTGAAAATTGCTTATTAGTGAACCTATTGTGACTTGATGTTTGTTTCCAAGGAGACCTGTCTACCTAATCAGAATGTTTCCTTACTTGGGATTTCTTAGGTTTTGGAAAGTAACATTGCCCATTCATTTTGATTGACTTATGCAAAGTGTCAATAGCCGTATCTAATACCAGGCAATTCAGGGTTGGTTTTTGTTTACATGCTTAACACAAAATTCTAGACATTTTTAACTTATCTCTTTAAATACTTGACTGGGAGTTGTAAGTAAGCAATCAGTCAGGATGCAGATTGTGTTTTCTAAGAATTCACGTATATGTTTTAAATGTCCTCTTCTAGCTAAGATTCAGCTCTGCCCGGCCAGAGTTTTTCCTTTTTCTCTAGCAGAGACGACCTACTCTGGCTGGCTCCATTCCCTCCAGCACATTACTTCATCTTGATCACCTGGTTGGTCTCATTACTCATCTTAGTTTCAGGTAGTGTTTTTTTATAATAAACAACAAGAGGAGGGGAAACAGAATTGGTTTCAGAGTTTGCAATGCATCCCCTATCTCTTCAGAGGTCACAATCCTTTCACATCATCCAGGGTACTGTGCAGGGGAAGTATGTCACCGAGTTTGAACATTTTACCACTCAGTTTGATGTCAATCCAATGAATTGAAATGTAATGACCAACCTGCCTTCAACGTGGCCTGAAGAAAGGAAGGAAAATCGTAGTTTTGCAACCTAAGATTAGGTTCAAAGAGAAAAGTATTTTGAACGGCATGCCCACTCGACGCATATTCAGAGGTTAGCTAAACTCTAAATGGGAAGGGCCCGACGAAAGGAGGTCCTTTAAACAGTTTTCCAGAGGGCTGAGGGCAGGCAGCCTGTAATCTCGTCGAACACCTACTGTCCTCTGCACCGCTCCACTCACCTGCCTTTTGCTGCCCTAGTGTCTCTGTACCACCAGGCAAGGGGCAGACAGAAACAGCTCCCACATACATTCATTAGCTACTCTTCCTAGCTCTAGCAGAGGAAAAAACCATTGACCAGGACAGAATCTTCCGTGAGTTGTAGAAGTCTCAGTTTTCCTTGAGCACTTGGCTAACTGAACCTTTAAGCAGGTTTTAAATTATATTTAAAAAAAACAAAACAACTGTAGTATGAAAGATATAAGGTAAAGTGTACAAATCTGACATGTACAACTCCATGTATTTTTATACATATATGTGAAACTATACTGTTCTACCCAATGCCTTGTCTTCCAGTTCCAGCCACTCTAAACCACTGTCTATGCCATCTCCAGGAGGATTTTATTAAAATATAGACTTGACCAAATAACAATAATAATGACATCAGCAACAATCACCACCACCTCTATAGCACTGATTGACTGTTTGATATAAGCCGGTTACTGCCCTAAAATTTTTCTCCTTTTAGGATAGTAATTATATAGCACTTAGAACATTGGCAAGAACATAGTGAGTATTAAATAAATAACATTATTTCTGTTATTCACAAAAGCACTAAAAAGTCAATATTTTTATCATCACCAATTTGTAGGGGAGGAAACTGAGGCTCAGAAGGCTCACATCACGTGCCCCAGGTTTCTCCGCTGGAAGGGTAGAGCAGGGAGCTGGACTCCTAGAGCCCACGCCCTCGTCAGGAAGCTTTAGTGTCTCACTAGAGCACATCCAAAGGCATTTTCATATTTTTAACAAAAAAGCCCTGAAGGCTCTTCTGCCCTTACAGTGTGAGATTCCAGCCCCTTAGCACGCCCTACAGGCTTTGCACAAGCTAAATTCGGCCTGTTGTCCACCCTGTGCCTACTGTATCCGCCTTTTGCTCTCAAGTTGCCTGCCTCAAAAAGTGATTATCATAATAATTATCATTTATTACTATTATCATGTAAGAGTTCTGGGTGCTCTCTGTATTTATTTCCGATTCTTACTGTAACTTCCCCAAGTACATGTTACTGTACACATTTTATAGATAAATAAGCTGAGACATAGGAAGATTAAAGAACTTGTTTGGGGTCAGAGAGCTATTACACATCAAAACTGGAGTCTGAACCCAGGCCTGGGTGATTGCTATGTTTGGTTCTTCCTCCTCTACAACAACTGCTCTCAAGCCATACCCTTTCACATCTAGCTCAAATGTCACCTACTTTCGAAGCCATTCTTGCCTTTGGTCACCAGCTTGCCTCCTCTTACTCTGCTGCCATTCACAATTATAAACAGATTACTCACTAAGGAGAAATGGGGCTCTTGTCCCCTTTTATTTCTAGGCCTTTCCAAGGGTCTTGAACCTATGCATTCAAAAAGCTGAAACTAAATATTTCTGGAACATTCCCACTGCAGGCCCTGGATCCAAACATTTAAATTGCTGCAGCTATGTCCAAACAAAATGGAAAGTCTTTGACCAGATGGGGTTATGGTCTAATCATGGCATGAACACAGAGGGCAAATGGAGAAGTTGCTGCCAGTTAAGTACCACACATACTTTAGAAGAACCTCTAGGATATGTGATTCATGAGCTCTTGGGACATGCCCAATTCCTGAGGGATGAGCTAGCCAGCTCTCTAAACATGAGGACACAGACAGTGAATTCTGTGGGCAGCCAGAAAGGCCACGATGGGCAATTTTTGAATTGATCTTGAAAAGCATCTTATCATTGGAATAGCTAACATTCTTATATTGATTATGTGGGATATAATATACCCCAAACTTTGAACACTTGATACATTTTTCAGCTACTTTTGTACACCAAAAGGGAATAATTATATGCAATCTGTAAAAGTCTAATAGCTTGACAGGAAGTAGCTGTGCAACTGCCTTCTAATAAGTTTCAGCAGCATTTTTTGGTTGTGGTTACTTAGATTTAAGATTATAAGGTAAGTTAATTCTTTAACTTATTACTCTCACATTAATTTCAGCTACATATGTGTTTCTTTCAAGACTCAAATTAAAAATCCTCACTGTTAAAGAAAAAGTTAAAATATTAAACTCAGAATATGCACAATACTTAAAAATAATTTAAAAAGCAAATTGGCCAACCTGAGCAATATAATGAGAATCCATCATATCACAAAAATAAAAATTAGTCAATATAAAAGGTGATTTAGAAGGTTAAAATTTCAGGTAAAAGTAAGACATTTTTATAAAACAGAATATGAAGCTGTACATGTGCTACAAGACATCAAAATATATCATAAAATTTGAGTAATTGGCACTGACATCAAAATTGCTGTTGAGGAAATAGAAGTGATTGCTCAGAAACAGATCTTGGAACATATATGTTATTAGATTATGACTATGGAATCAAAAGTCAACGCGGAAAGGATAGATTATTAAAAAATGGGGCTAAATGACTTAACCATTTGGAAAAATAAATCAAGGCATGCTTTTGCTTTATACCATGAATTAAAATAAATTCCAGAAATTTGAGTTATTAAAGTACAACATTATTTAAAAAAGACAAAAACATGCAAATGGCTATCTTATCTGAGGATGGGGAAGGGCTTTGTAGATTTCAAAGTCACGGGAATAATTGTGCAAAAGGGAAAAAAGGACAGGTCTGAACACACTGGGGTTGAAAACTTCCATTCATCAAAAAAATCATATATTAAATCTAAGGGCCAAAAATAAAATGAGGGAAAACAGCATATAGAAAATGTTGATAGATTTAATATATGAAAAACTCATACAAACTAACTGAAAAAATAGCTTACCCCCATATGGGCAAAAGATATGATCAAATAATTCATTAAAAATAGACGTAGTCGGCTTAGCGCCTATGGCTCAATGGGCTAAGGCGCCAGCCACGTACACCTCAGCTGGCGGGTTCAAATCCAGCTCTGGCCCGCCAAACAACGACAGCTGAAAAATGGCTGGGCGTTGTGGCGGGTGCCTGTAATCCCAGCTACTTGGAAGGCAGAGGCAGGAGACTCACTGGAGCCCAGGAATTGGAGGTTGCTGTGAGCTGTGGTGCCACGGCACTCTATCCAGGGTGACAGCTTGAGGCTCTGTCTCAAAAAAAAAAAAAAAAAATAGACATAGTAATAAACATATAAAAAGTTTAGCTTCAGAAATAATTTTAAAAGATATGCAAAGTCAGAAAATGGCAAAACCCCTTTTTTTGACCTCTAAAATTATCAAATATTTGTATTTCTTTAAAATGACAATGGTTAACGTTCCAGTGATATGAAAGGAGAACTTGCTCCTACTGTTGGTGGGTACAGACATTATATCCAGAGGTTTTAAAAAGTCCAAACCCCTGGACCATAGTAGTTTCTCTCCTAAATTTATCTTAAATAATCAGAAAATGATTTTTCACAAAGATGTACATGATGGCATTATTTATAGCAATACAGAATTGGAATACCCTAAATGTCTGACAGCTCTTTTATAGTTTGAAAGCATTCAAACTAGCTATTCTGAAGATTATTCAATAATTTCAAAATTTATTTTAAAGCAATTTTAAAGCAGGATAAACAGTGCACTGTAAAGAATGCGTCATGTTTTAAACTTACATACGCACAGAAAAGAACAAACCGGACGCGCATCTAAATGTTGACCTTGGTGCTATAATAATGATTAAAGCAGCTGCGGTGAACACCAGATATACGGTTCCACTGAATCCTCACAACATCATTATGGGAATCTTGTGACTCCTGTGTTATAGATAAGGACCATGAGCAGGGCAGTTGGGACTCAAACTCAGGTTTACTGAGGACTAAGGTCCGACTCTCTCTGCTATGCTGTCTGGATGGTTATTTTCTCTTTAGTAACTCTCTGCACTTCCCCAGTTCTCTGCAAGCAGCATACTTTTATAATCCAGAAAAAACAACTTTTAAAAAAGTGAATTGGGGCCAAGAAGGCCCTTTGAAGTTGTGCACTCTGTTTCGTGACAGCCTGTGGTAATGGGACGGTACCACCACCGAGGCCTCCTCCTGTTCCCCTTGGCCCTGGGTTCCCTTCCTTCAGTTTGCCTTCTCTTTCTCCGTTGGTAATCACGGCAGCACTGAGCCTAGGGAGGGAGGGCAGCCCTGGCTGCGTGGAGGTGCTGTCCTGAGGCCAGGCTGGCCCTCGGGTTTTCTTTCCTCTGCCTCCCTCTTTTGTTTCCCTCCTGCTTATCCTTGGGCCTTCTGCCTCCCCCTGGGAATGAGCCCGGTTCAAGGTGCTATTTTATCAAAACAACACAGGGTATCTTGGGGTTAACTCTGGGGTTGGCCTTTCACAGTTCGATGATTAAATTGCATTTTTCAGTGGTTCTGCCTTTAAATTCAAGCCCCTTTAAAAAGAAATTTAAGGAGAGCAAAACATAGGAAACACTGCCAAATGCCAGTAACATATTTTAGTAGTTTGGGGAATGGGCGGCTTTAGAAACCACAAATTCCCACTTATGCAAGGGCTACTTGAGCTTTTTTCTTTATTGCTTAGTGACAGAAGCCTGGCATTTAGACCACGGTCAGAGTTGTCCTCTCTTGTTTTCTTTACTTTCTCTTTCTCTCTCTGAAAACAGTTATCAAAGGCCTGGGTTATCACAATGCAAGTTGGCTAATCCTACAGCTCTAATCAAATATCAAAAATCATTTTCTACTGATGGTGTAGTTCACTCAGATGAAAAGGCAGACCAAGTTTGTATCTTAGTACCTGTTATACCAGCTCGACGAGCTCAGTCATATTGAACCATATGTTCTAAACTCGGGAGGCTGCACACCTGTGACTTTACCATCAGCTGGCAAGGCTTTGGTACTCTGTGCTCAGCTGCGTATTCTGTCTCCTTTTTCCTAAAGAAAGTGACTGAAAGGGGAATATATGTGTAAGATATAGGTATTGTTTTGTGACTATGCTTTCCAAAGCCATGGCTGGCACAAAATGGAAAGAACTCCAGATAGCTCTTTTTCTGTGGCTTTAGATCTATTTTTGACTATCAGGGACTAAGCATCAAAATATCAGTGTCCCAGTGGTAAGGTTTTTCTTAAGACCCCATCCTCAGAACTAGATTAAGGTGTGGCCCAGACAGCCCCAGCATACACACTGGGAAACTGCATTAAATTACCACCAAATAACTAGAAATAAGGTGCCAGCAAGTTCAGTTTCTACATATGCTTCTTAAATTATCGGCAAATATGAACGAGTTCCACTTGAAGATAAGTAGATAGCACCACAATTTTAAAGAATTTCTTTATGCAGTGACTACTGAGCATTTTGGTGGTGAGCATGTGGAAGGTGCACAGGACAACTACCAGCCGGGAAAGCAGCCCTGGAATGAGGCACCTGACAGTCATCTGAGTAAGCAGTCAACTAACATGAATTCAAGTGACTGATTTTATCACATAAAGGTTAAGATGGACTGACTTAGTAGCAACTGTAAATAAAATAACTAGAAAAAATAAGAAACATGGGAAAGTTGGAAAAAGATACAAAACTTGCAAGCCAAATGCAGCAACATATAAAAAGAATTATGTACTTTGACTAACTGGGATCTATCCCAGGAAAGCTAGATTAGTTTAACATCGGAAAATCAAACAATATAATGGACCATATTAATAAAATAAAGAAGAAAAACTTATGATCAGCTCGATAGACGCAGGAAAAGCATATCATAAAATTTAATGCCTTTCTGTGATAAAAAAAAAAAAAAACACTCAACAAACTAGGAATAGAAGGGAACTTCCTCAACTTGATAAAGGGCATCTCTGATGAACTCACAGTTAAAGTCATACTAAATGGTGAAAGACGGAATGTTTTCCTACTAAGATCAGGAATTAGATAAGGATGTCTGCTCTCATCACGTCTACTCAATATTATACTGAAAGTTCTAGCCAGGGCAATCAGGCAAGAAACAGAAATGAAAAACTCCAGAATGGAAAAGAAGAAGTAAAACTATCTCTAGTCTCAGATGACAAGATCTGGTATATAGAAAAGTTGAAAATATTTAGAGAAAAAAATTTTGAACAGACTTTGTAACTAAATCCATGTTTGTTGCTTCTACCCTTGAAGAGACTAAATGACTAACACTAACCAGTTCAGAGTTATGGAACAGCTTACTAGGAATTCCAGTCCAAATAAGTTAAAAAGTGGTGTTACTGGGAGAGCGTATAATACGTTCCTCATTTTCAACATAAAGACTATCTATTTATATGTATTTTATTAAGAGAAAACCAATCTCTCTTTCCCAGCTACTAAATACATTGGATGCTATTTAAAGTTTTATTAAAAATATGTTTAAAAACTATCACTGAGTAGGATGCCAAATTACTAGCCTGTCTGGGTGCCCATGTAGTTCGGTTTGGCCTCCTTCCGGCCGGTACTCTGGGTCATGGCTACTACCAAGAGAACAGAGGACATTAGTCTTACAGGCCTGTTCTGGGTCCCACTGGACTGGATCATAAAACGAGCCATCACCAATGTGTTGCGGAACAGAGGTCTTTGAATGTGACAATCTGCATGTCTGACTACAAAGATCCTCTAAGGCCCAAGGAAGGCTAGGTAAAGGACAGAGCCCTTCAGATGTCTTAGCAGCGGTTCTCGATCTGTGGCTCGTGACCCACAGTAACTGTATTAAAGGGCTGCGGCATTAGGAAGGTTGAGAAACACTTAGTAAAATGAAAGTGCCACATCAGCCAGTAATATCCACTGTGCCTGCAGAGTGATCCAGTGGTTTGGGAATATCTTGGTCTGAGAGGTCTCTGACGAGTTTCTCCTCTTTTTGTTGAGCAGCAACTGCTGCAGTTGGTCCTATTGCTTTGGGTTGGCTGGCTTACGCTGGCCTTGAACTTACCCGATCTTCCCCGGCTAACTCAGACAACATAGCATGAAGTTTGCTGAAGTTTTTAAACTTTGCTTCCTGTTTGTGCTTTGGTCTTGCTGTTAACCTCTGACACTCTACCATCCTTAATATGGGACATTTTAGGGCTTTTGCAAATCTATCAGCATCTCCAAATGACCTCTTTCTAGACCAACTCTGAAATCCCATGTACAATAATGTGCTCGCCAAAGCAAGAAATGATGGCCTTTAAAAATTTTCTCAAATATATACAAGATTTCTAGCTTCTCTATTCTCCTGAGTCCCCTCCAATGACTATCTAAGTATTTCTCAATGGTGCTATGAACTTTCCATTTTGAAAGTCGATATGAAATAGATTTATCTTAACGAGTACTGCATAAGTATCCCATAAATGGATTGTTCACAATAAGTAGTTATTAAAGATATTTTAAAAATTATTTTATTAATAATTAAGTTTGTGGTCCTGATAGGAAAATTATAAACCTAGGGAACAGACATAAGAGAATTTCATAAGCAGGAACTCTTTAACAATTTCTCTGAAGAAAAAAATGCTTGCATATACTTTAGAAAAAGACTGGTGTGAGTCCATTATCATCTTTCCTAAAAGAATCTGTTACGCAATTGTGAGGGATCATAGACTGAGTCCAGACTGATTGAGGACAGGCACCCAAAGTTTGTGTTTTCTAGATCAGCACAATTACTTTAAAGTTTCCAACTTTTAATTTTAGTAAGGATACTAAAACTAAATCTGTCATTTACTATTACCATCACGTCACAAAAAAGGGAAGATGATTTTATTTATTTATTTATTTATTTATTGAGACAAAATCTCATTACGTCACCCTTGGTAGAGTGATGTGTCACAGCTCACAGCAGTCTCAAGCTCTTGGGCTTAAGTGATTCTCTTGCCTCAGCCTCTCAAGTAGCTGGGACTACAGGTGCCTGCTACAGCAGGAAAGAGGATTTTAAAACTAAAAAAGTAGAAACAGTATGATTTTAGGAAAAATAAATATTTTAGTAAACTGAATATATATGTAGTATCATTAAAATCTGGTGAAAACTCCATCCTACCTGAGCCTCAAACCCATGGAGGGAAGTTGGGGATCTTTGTGATAAGAACATGGGGTGGAGGGACAGAGGAGAGAGTGGTGCTGGGGGTGGTGGCTCATGCTTGTAATCCCAGTACTTCTGGAGGTGGATGCAGTAGTATTGCTTGAGGCAGGAGTTTGAGATCAGCCTGGACAATATAGCAAGACCACATCTCTGAAAAAAAATAAGAAAAACTAGCTGGGTATGATACATGAGCCTATAATCCCAGATATTTGAGAGGCTGAGACAGGAGGATCGCTAGAGTACAAGAGTCCAAGTTTGCAGTGAGCTATGATGATGCCACTGAATTCCAGCCTGGAGGTGACAGAGCAAGACCCTGTCATTAAGGGAAAAAAAAATACGCGGAATTCCAACAAGAATGAGAGAGGGAGAAAAATAACCTATGGACTAAAAGTCATTAAAAATCATTAAAAACCAAAGTGATTGCTTCAAAGTGAATTTAAAAATGAAAGGATCAGGATAGTGTTTCTCAAATTTCAGTCATCTGAAAATACCTTTACAAGCATTTTTTGTTGTTGTTGTTGCAGTTTTGGCCAGGGCCGAGTCTGAACCGACCACCCTCAGTATATGGGACCAGCGTCCTACTCCCTGAGCCACAGGCACCACCTACCTTTACAGGCATTTTCATACTATATTCCATCTGTGTTGTTTTTTTTTTTAATGTTTTATTTAAATGGAATCATTTATTTCTTTAAATAAGTTTATTTAAAATGAAAGCTTTATATAAATACCACAAATGGAAACCAGTATCCTTTGCCATAAAATGAAGGTAGCACAGATGTTGGAAGGCCCTAAGCCTTCTTTCTGGGAAATGGTGAGTAACAGGTGTCAGGGGTTCCAGTCATGCCAGCAACCCCAGAGTGAAACTTTGTGTTTGATTTAACCTGACAGACAGGAAGAGAATTGAAGAGAAGAATTTTCTGAATATGTAATTAAGTGTCATTTTAAGCCATGTCTATATACTGCCTAAAATCATTTTCTGTACCAACTAATACTATCTTGATAGACATTCCACGGCATCAGAGGAATTCTTGCATAGTAATTAAGAGCATTGGCCAAAATAATCTTCTTGAGTTCAAATTGTGACCTTTCCATGTATTTGCTGGTGACCCTAAGCAAGCTATTTATCTCCTCTGCCTAAAGTTTCATCTGTGAATTGGAGATAATTAACTGTAAAGTCTTAGAACAGTAAATGATACATATTTTTTTTTTTTTTTGAGACAGAGCCTCAAGTTGTCACCCTGGATAGAGTGCTGCGGCATCACAGCTCACAGCAATATACAATTCCTAGGCTCATGCGAGTCTCGTGCCTCTGCCTCCCAAGTACCTGGGACTATAGGTGCCTGCCACAACGCCCGGCCATTTTTTGGTTGCAGCTGTCATTGTTGTGTGGTGGGCCTGGGCTGGATTCGAACCCGCCAACTCAGGTGTACGTGGCTGGCGCCTTAGTCCATTGAGCTACAGGCGCCAAGCCAGTAAATGATACATATGAAGAACATAAAATGTTAGTTATTAGCTCACACTTCGGAAATGCCAAATTAGGACACTGGTCTAGGCCTAGGTTAGACTACATCAGGCACATGGTAATCTATCAGCACATTTCTGGAAGGAGCATATGACTAAGGAGTAAGAATGACAATTCTTCTGCTAACGTAAATTAAAATGAATAACTTACTACACGGGCATATAAGGCAATGTGCTGTGCATTTCGCTCATGTTTCTGTCCATGCCTCATTTACCCAGCCAACAGCAAGTCTGAATGATAGATTTCTGCCTTTAAGGCATAGTCCACGATGCATTTGACACAAAATTTTCACAAGACAGAGAAAGGCTTTTAGGAGTTTAACTGTAAGTTTCTACTTAGATAAATAAGGCTGCCCAAATATACTAGCTTTTAAATTATAAAATCAATGTCTCCTATATTTAGAGTAAACAACAGAATTAACATAGGATTTAATCCTCAGCCTGGCTACACATTGTAATTTAATTCTTATTATGAAAAACAGTTAAGAGAGGACTTACTCATTGGTAAATCATCAAATAAATATGCTAACATCAAAAAGCAGTAATTCTCGGGGTCTCCTAAGATGGATTAGTTGGTACTCAACAAGAAAGACATATATTAACATGTCCTAAGCTGCTGCCTTTCATGTGTCTCATCCCTTTTGTCCCTGGAACTATATTTAGTATGCAGAAAACAACAGTGCTGCCAGGGCAGCTAAGTAGAAAGAGAGAGTATTAATTTAGTAGGACTTGGTCAAGGTTAGGTCAGGAGATAGTGGACGAGTACATATTTGCCTTATTAAACTACAAGATAAGGTCATATTGGAAATTTCTAGCAATCCCTAGACCTTGATCGGGCTTACCTTTGATTGTGACCTCATCCAGAAAGCTCTGGATTATGAAAATATCTGTTTTCCTCTGTCCCTAGCCCTTCACTGTGGGACAGTTTCTTCTACATCTACAGAGGGCTTCTTGGTAACATCTTTGTCACCTCCTCTTCCCCTCCACTGACTCTGGTTGCTCCTTCCTCCCCCACCTCAAGGTGCACCCCTCACTTGAGCTATTGATTTTTGCTGACCTCATCCACCAATTGCAGCTCGGCCCTTCTTCTCCACAGACCTCTTCATTACCAGGCTGCTCTGAGCAGGCGAAGTTCCATCTTTGCTCACTCTGCTTTTGCAGACAGGTCCCTCAGCTCGCCTCCTGAATTGTGCATCAAGCTTGAACTATTCTTTCTTTATAAGTATTGACTGTCCTTTCCTGATTTTCTTCTTCCTCTCAGACACACAGGCATAAATACATGGTAATTCCTTCTACTTCTATTGTGTCCACAAGCATTAAAAGTGTTCCAGATCCTGCAGTGCACTACAGACTATTCCCCTTACTTCCCAGGCCACACCTTTTCATCTTCCTCTGCACCTTTTCCCTAGAATCTATTTCTTTTTGGTATCTTAGGATGCCAGAAAGAGCAGAGTAAGTTCAGATGCAATGCAGTAAACTCCTTTCCTCCACCCATTTCTCTGTTTGCACCTGGTCTGAGTATCTAATAGAAGAATATCCAGAATTGGAGCTCCCTAAAAACTTAGCTAATATGAGCAGTGGCTCTAGCTCTTAGTAGTTCTCCACCACACCTATAAATAGCCTCTGTATTCTGGGCGAAATTTACTTTTTCAGATCTGTCCAATTATTTCATAGTGATCTGAATGGGTCACTTATGGAAGTAAAAAGTGTCCTAGAAATGTCATTTTGCCACCAAAATAAGGAGAAAAATCTCCCCATACGTTGAAGAGGAGCTTGCAGCAAGTCTGGCACCGTTCCCGGCGCTGTGTGTGCTGGTGAACAACCCAGACAAGGCCCTGCCACCATGGAGCCATCACTTCCTATTTAAACACCAGGGACAATGATCCCAGTCAACACTGGTTGAGAAAGCCAGGTTAACACCACTTTATTGAGGAGAAGGAGATCAATTTGTCAGTGGATAGGCCATTATATTAACAAAAGCTCCACCTCCCTGAACGGGATATGCACTTAAGAGTGGGCAGGAGGTTTTCTAAACACACACACACACACACACAGCCCTAACCCAACCCAAAGAATAATGGGAATCATCTGTCCTGCTCTCATGTGCAAACCTATAATTTATGGAAAGATGGGAAAGAGAAAGTCCCTTAGGCAGCCTAGCCAAGTTTTGTGGTGAAAATGCAACTGAACTCAAAGCTCAGACTGGAAAAGGTGGGGGTGGAAGGGAGCAAGAAGCCGCAGGAAAAATAACACGTCTTGAGGCAGCCAGCTCTCTCTTCTCTCCCTGTTTCCAAAGCCATTCCTGGGCCAAGTTGCCTTCTTCCCTTCCTCCCACCCTCCCGCCACCCCCAGCCCTTCCACTCACATTATTTTCCACTTTTTCATTCATCTTTTAAGAATGGTGAACTACCTATAGTGCTTATCATGCTTGTTACAAGGTGATGTCAGCAGTATAAATTATAGGGCATCCTATTAGACAGGTAGTTAAGATCAAGTGAGAATGTGTGGTAATAAAATGAAATGGAGTGCCCAGAAATTCTCAAATTATGGAAAGGAGACCATTTCCTTAAGTACATTTACTGTGTGTGATATACATCTCCAAACGTATTTGTGTACACTCACAGACATATAAAGTGATTTCCTACTAAAGGATATATTCTAAGACTTGATAAAAGAAAAAGTCGTCACTAAAGGGTGCAGTGTTGCACACACTCTAATTTTGAATTTCAGCTCTGTATCATGATGGCTACAATGTCTTTTTTGCTTCTTCTATTTAGGCTATAGTTACTTAGCATCATAATATTTATTTTAAAGGGTCTGATTACCAAAACAAGTCAACTACTATTTTTATTTGTATATTCTAAAATGCCAGCATCAGTTATTTCTTCTGGGCCATTTGAAGAATCATGTTTATTATACTTACTTGCTAACATTCTTCAATGAAATTTCAAAATTTCAATATACATTTTCTTAGTTTCCTTATAGGTCATTATTATCATGTCAGAGAGGAAGAAACTAAAGGCACCTGAACAAGAAAAGATTAGTAGACGTGGTGGACATAGGAAGTGGAATAAATGCCACATTGTCAGTGTAGGGAATCCCCTTTGTAACATTTCAGATAGTTTCTAAGGTTGGTTACAGTGTTCTTGCCATTCACAGATAGTTTTAACTGCTGATAAGAAGAAAAAACACAGGGAAAGAACCTGTGGTCATGGAGGCATAATAAAGCCTCATTACAGTGTTGTAAGTCAATGAACCTTGAACTTTGTTAATATTATAGTGAGGGACTTTCAGCAATAGCATTCTAAGTGCTTCACATACGTGTAACTTACTTAACCTCACAACTTTGTGAAAGAAACTTTAATTATCCTCATTTTACAGAGAAGGAAACTGAGGCACAGCAAGTATAAGTTACTGTCAAAGTTACACAGCAGGTAAGGGGTGCAGCCGAGGCACAAAGCCAGGCTGTCTGGCTCCAGACTCTATGCCAGCTAAACTGCCTTTCGGAGGGCACGCTGAAGTTAACCAATAGACCAGGGTTATTTAAAGATTTACTTGGAAGTCAATTGTTTACTTGTACTCAGGACCAAACAGTCCTAAAGAAAAAACAAAACATAAATGTCAGTGAGGTTTTCAGCTTACAAATGCTCACTTACACAATAACACAGCTTAAATGATTTTTATCCTCTTTGTCTCTTTCTATAACCGTTCATTCATTCATTTACCCCATATTTATTGAGCACTTCCTCTTACCCAAGTACTGCGCTTAACATAAAGACTTGTATTTCAGGGATAAATCTTTACTTATGGATTATTTTTAAAGGCTTTTTGCAAGCAGGCCTGAGAACTAACTAACTCGGGTGACATTTTATTTGGGGAAGGCATGACACAATCTTAGTAAGAATCATAAAATCACACCCTCTTGTGCTCCCAGCCTGGGAAGAGGGGACTCCCTGCTGGGTGAGCTCCTCTTAGCCTTGGGTATGAGGGGCTGGCCATTTCCTCCTAGATGCAATTCTCTCCTCTCAGTTAGGAGGACTTTTTCAGCACACGGCCATCTAGAATGAGAGTCTCATCCTGCGCATATTTTGAATTCATAGCATCATAGTGCATCGTGCCTAGCACTTAAATACTTAGAAGATTGTAAAATCTATCCCATTAGTCAAGGAGCGCCAGTCCTTTCTGAGATGTTCATAATCATTATTTATTTATTAAATCATGACTGTGTACATTAGTGCAATCATGGGGTACAGTGTGCGGGCTTCATATACAATCTGAAATATTTTCATCCAACTGTTTGACATAACCTTCATGAGATTTTCATAATCATAACCTTTTTTTAAAAGGATAGTATTTTTTTTATTGTGATAAACATACACAG